>JAVJIF010015970.1:0-65899 GCA_038442645.1 Agave tequilana | reverse complement strand
TCTTAATTCATTGAGGCCTTTATCAATTTTGGGGGTGCAATATCCATTCCCCAGTTATTGCCACCCAGCAAGGTGATGAGGGCACCAACTAGATTAAGGCACCTAACAATTTGATAAAGATACCCCTCAAATTTTAAAAATGGTGAAATTACCCCCAAATTCTTCTTCCTCTCCTCTTTCTTCCAGCCTCGACGCCCTCCTCCTCCTTCCCTGCCTTGCTCCCTCCTTGCCGCGCTCCTCCTTCCTCTCCTCTCCCCCTCCCCTGCTTCCCTTCTCCCCTGCCGCTCTCCCTCCTTCCCCGCCTCTCACCTCACTGTGTTCCTCTCCTCCCCCCTCTCGCCTCTTCCCCCCTCCTTCTCGCTGTCCTATTCGGCCATTGCTGGCTGAACAGTTGAACTCTATTTGGCCAGTCATGGCCGAGTAGATACAGTTCGACCATGGCTGAGGTGGAGGGAGGAGGGGAAGAGCATGGGGCTAAGTGCGGCGAGAAAGGAGGGGGCCTTTTGGACTTTTCTCATGAAGTTAAACTTGTCCAAAAAAGTAATGACATTTTTGAAGTTTTTGATGGGCGCCCTCATCACTTTGATGGGCGGCAATAATCGCCTCCTTCCCGACCCCATCCCTTGGGAGCGAATATTTCCAACCCAATAATTAATGAAGGCACCCCAAGATTAAGGCACCCACAAAGGGATCCAAAAAAAATTTAAAAAAAGGCCAAAACACCATCTTCTTCTCCTCCTCCCCCTCTCCTCCCATGCAGGAGATCACCCCTCCGGCGAAACCCCTCCCTCTAGGCCACTTCCCTCCTTGACCTCTCCCTCTCTGATCTCCCCCCCGCTTCCTTTCCTCGTTGATCTCCCCTACCGGCCTCCCCCCCCTCCAAAAAAAAAAAAAACGTCCTCCTCCCCTCTCCTGTCCGGAATGAATCCGAGGGAGGGAGAGGGCCGGGGGGAGGAGGAGAGGGAGAGATCGGAGGGGGGAGTAGAAGGAGGCCGGGGAGGGCCGGAGGGGAGAGTAAGAGGGAGAACTCCGGGGAGTGGGGGTCACCGGAGAAGGAGGAGGAGGGAGATTGGAGGAAAGAGGAAGGAGAGAGTTAGAGAAAAAGAATAAAAGTGAGATTGTCAAGGGAAAAAAAAAAAAAAAAGCCACATTTGTAATAACTTGTGGGGGCCTTCATCATGTTTCGGGGTGGAAATATCCGTTCCCCATCCCCTTAAAAACTCTTTCCCTCCTCCTCTCCGTTCCCCTACAAAGCATACTCCAAAAGGTGGGAAAAAAAAAAAAAACTCCATTAATGGCGATCTGAAAACCCTCGTTCCCATTTCGAGCAACTTAACTGCCCAACAGAAAACTCTAGCCCGACCCATAATGGGATTCCAGCTCCACAACGCCAACAACACCGCCAGCACCAAGGACCAGAAAGATGGCCGGAGCATCACCAGCCCGAGATTCGCCGGCAACATGACTCGACGCGGCCACTCCTTCAAGCGAGGGACAGGCGGCGAGCGGAGCCACGAGATCGAGCTCCAGATCGCCTCCCCGAGGTCCTCGTCCGCCTGCGAGAGCCCCGCAGGGGGGTCGCCGGCGGCGGCCGTGGATGCGGCGGAGGAGCAGCAGCGGTGGCAGGTGAGCCAGCAGCAGAAGAACCTGAGGTTTAGGATCGGATTGGGGAAGGAGATGTTCAAGCGGCAGTCGTGGGTGGTGGGATCGTGGATCTGGGGTTTCGAGAGAGGAGGAAGATTGGAAATTTCTTGTTCTTGGCGTTCTGCGGCGTTTGCTTGATGCTTGGGGTTGTGAAAATCTTTGCTGGGGGATGGTTAGGGCTTGCTGGTGTTCTGGAGAAAGGAGATTTTGAGGTGAGTAATGTTTTGAAGTGTGATTTGTTCTCGGTTTTGCTAAAGATTGAACTTTTAGTACTGTAGTTTATGAAGGGGATGATTTCTGGTTGGTAAACGGAATCCTGCTGTAATTAATTTATTAAATAATTCGCATCAGAGTAGATTTCGGGGTAAAGCTGGGATTTGGGGAGTAGATAGGAAATGAGGTTTCATCTGAAACTTTATGCTTACTCAGTTTCTAGTTTTAGATTGATAAACAAGTGAATCTGTCAGGCTAGGATTGGAATTGTTCTTAGCTATTTCAAGTTGAGCTCCTTGATAGTTCTAATATTAATTTTGAGGTTAATATGAGCTGTTGGGTAATAGGCTAATAGCTCATTTTATTTGACTCTTTCAATATGTAGTTGCTCTGTTTAATATTAGATTTTAATCTTTCTAATAAATAAATGTTGTTTAAACCTAAAGTGATGTATCATTATTAATTGATATAGATATTACATAATACGCTAGTTGTTAATGGCATCAAGCTTAATTCAGTAGAAGAAGACTTACCTAAGCTCATGGTGAGTTTTCAGACTTAGGCGGTGTGACTTTCTCTAGTTCGTCTAGGCTCTGCTTGCTTACCAATTAATCAGTCCTTTATTGCCAAAGGTCAAAGTTCGATGAATTGTAGATTCAACCATTGATAACACCAAGTACTTTATATTGATTCTCGAAGAAAAGTTTAAAGTCGAGGAATGAACTTATTCAAGACAAACAAGAATTAGGACTTGTTCAAGCTGGGTTTTTCAGCAAGTGAGGTCAGCTCACTGGTTCAAGCCTAGCTTGTTTATTAAATTGATGGACCATGTTTGAACTGAATATTGAGAGAGCTATTCACAAAAAGCTTGTTACTTTGACCCCCCTAAATAAGTTCTCTCTTTTAGGTGAGAAGAGTTCTATTACTCGAGGTCTTGCTAAAGATTCTCCTAAACTAAAATTTTGATAATGGGCTTATTTTCCTACGACATACTGAATTTTTTTTGATTTAATTAGTCAAGACATGTCACTTGAATTTAAAGGGAGTCGAGTTTCAAATGCACATCCTAGATACACTACAGCATGGATGCATCAGTTGTTGTTTTTTATTTCTTTTCTGTATGAATTGGCAAAGGTAAGGAGATAACGCCACCCAGTTTCTGGATCGGTCTAGTACCCCCCCACCCCACCCCACCCCCCCGCCCCCCCAAAAAAAAAAAAAAGGGGGAGTATTTTAGGTGCATATTTGCGCGTTATAATACTGTTTTCTTCTGGAAATTTGTGTTTTCTTGTAACAAACTCTCTAGAACCTTTTCACATGTCTCATCACCCATGTTTGATATCTTTGTGCTAATATATTATATCAAAGCTTTGCATTTAGATATTCATTTAGTCTACAAAGGATGTGAAGGACTGACATGTAACATAAGAACTACTGGCTATTTCTTAGAAATCTTGATTGATTCAGCTCTAGTTATTTCAATTTTTCTTTTTAGGAATAGATTGATGATAAGACACTTAAGGTGTGAAAAATAGAAGGGTTATTTTGTTAGACATACATTAAGATGTAAGATATTGTTTTATATTATTTAGTGATTAGATCTGAAAGGTGGCATCCAGAATTTAAAATGTTCCAAATCTTTGAGCGTGCTGTGTACAATAAATTCTTTTTGTCCTTTGATCACCTATGCCCTGAACCTTGAGTTTGCTTCCATGTACTATATGACTTGGTTCAGTGATACTGAAAGCCTACATCATCTATTCATCTTGGATTACTAGGTTTTAAGGATCCAAATTAACATCATTCATGATCTCGTATGTGTTAGATTATTAGTCAGTCTGATCTGTCACAATGTTTTGAAGAATCTTTTGGCATCTTTTGGATTATATCTTAATTGTAGCGCATGCACTGCAATCTTAGTACTAGTGTGGCCATAAAGGCTAATCGAAATTGCTTATGGAACATAAAATTATTCCTAGAAAAGCTGAGAAATGATTTGAAAAGGCTGGCTTGAAAATTTAATTGATGCTTCTGTGCTGCTTCACCAGAAAGAATTGTGGTATCTGGTGTATTTGTGCTCTCGAGTGTTCATAAGGTGTTCAACAATGTTGAAAGTAAGACTGCTCATTAAAGATTCAGATCTGTAGTTGCATGGAGCTCGGATGAAAATGGTTGAGGGAGAATATTGAGAAGGATGAATTAGGATTCAAATGAGAAAAGACTAGAGAGAATTATGATCATGATGGAGGTAGATAAATAGTCTTAAATTGACAATGAGGGCAAAATTCAGTTAGAAACAGTGAGAGGTAGAAAGGAGAGGACGATAAAGTAAATCTGTAGCTTCTGCATTTGCAAGAATCTTTCTCTCTCTGTCTCTCTCAAATGCTTTTAGAGGCTTCTGCTTCCTAAGCTAGCTCAAAAAAAGTGAATAAACACCATTTTTATCCAAAAAGGACTTTGTTTTTCTTATTGCATCGAAGTGCTTTTTTGAGTAACGCCAAACACAACTTAAGTATGTGCGGAAACATATTTTCATTTCTGCTTTCCGATGTCTTAAGCATTGATTTTGAGACTTTATAGCCCGAGTTTTGAGAATCCTATAGGATGCTAAGGTTTATATTCGAAACAATTAACCTAAAAAGTAATGGGTATGTTGCTGCTGCACTACCTAGATTTTTTGCCAGTTTCCACAGTTGAGACATTCATGGTGAAAACGTGTCAACAGCCACTACACTGACCTCAATGCTCATAGAATTCTTCAAAATTAGTTATTTTTTCATCACAAAGATTCGGAGAATAGTACATTCTTGCTCATCACTTCCGAAGAATCTGAATCCTTTTGTTCTTCTGTTGCCAACAATTAGGTATGTCACTTGAGCATATCTGGAGAGAAGTTACCCCTAACAGGTTTGATATTTCAGGAACTCTATTTCACGTTATCTGGTAATCTTATTAGAGCAGTCCACCCCCTTACTATGAGCCATATGCCACCTATGAGTCCTATGCATTGCGTCTAGGAGATCAAACTACCAAACTTGAAAGTTCAAGGGGTTGAATTAGGTTACTGACACCCAATCATATGTCATCATAATATTTAGTTATTTCATGCTTTAAGCAATTAGGATTTTGGAGGCTCTGGTAGGGTAGTATCAAAGAGCACTCAATAGGTGAACTTAAGTTCGTCCGTTGTTCAGTATTGCTCATATGACGTTGTTTCATGCATTTCCATGAAACATATAAGAGCACTCTGAACTTGTGTATGGACTAGTCCTCTTTGTCGAATGATAAGAAAGACAGTCTCTATTATCCTCTTTTCCCAGGAGGTTTTTGTGTCGTTGTGTTAGCGTTGAAGTTGTGATCTGTGTTGATAAATAGTCCTCTCTTTCTGTCATATAATCCTTTTATTTTCTTTCCTTTATTCCTCATTTATTTCTTTTTTGTTGTTTGGGGTGGAGGTGGGGCGAATTTTAATTTAATATACCCTTTTTGTACTCTTATTTGCTGCTAAAACATTTCCTGTAATTAGTCACAGTTTCAAGGCCAGCTTCCAACTTCCAAGTTTCAACATGTTCAGAGAAATTTTTTCCTTAGAAAGGGAGAGGTTGAAAGTTAAAATTTCAGCTGCATAAGTTATTGATTAGTTACAGTCATTATTTACTGTTGATTATTTCGTTGTTCACAAACTGGAAATTAATCATAAAACAAATGAGAAAGGTTCCTTTATGTATAATGCAATATTTCCTTACTTTCTCAATGTTTACTTCTTTTCAAAGCCTCTTTGTCCCAAAATGTCTTTCTCAGTATCTATATTTTTATGTATTTCCCATTGCATGGTCTCATCCATTCTCCAAGTGTGGAGCCACTAAGTTTATTTGCTGGCAGTCTTGTTTACTTGGTTGTTTCAGTTATCGTTGCATTGCTTCTTGTTATGAACTTTTATTATGTTATCTCGTAAAGATTTGATTGTTGGGGTTGAATTACTGGTTGTCAGCCATGATACAAATCCATCGGGTTTGCATCAACTGTAGGTTGTTGGTTGGGAGACTGACATAAATGTTTTCTTGCATAATTATGAAAATTTCATAGAAAGGATTCAATTCTCCCCTTGGTATAATATTCATGTATCTTTAAACACATAAGATTTGTCAGAAGTTCATATCTCTGGGCTAAATCTTGTATTATGGGAGTTTGTCTGTATTAGTAATGAGACTATTATGCTGCCTACACAACATAGCTGGTGCCAAGACAGAGAACCATATTGCTTTCATTATTGTGATGATTGTTGCAAGTGTAAGGTATCTATGGAAGTACACGAGTGAATGTAAAAGACTGAGTAACTTGGATATTTTTAAAACGTGGTCATTGTTTTGGGTGAGTAGGGGGGCGGGGGGGGGGGGAGCACATAAAACGGGCAGGAAGATCAGAATGTTGATTTGCAGGTGGGTTAATATTTCGAATGATAGGGTAAGATTCAGTTCACAGGAGAAAGGCAAGTTGTCATACATTGTCATCAAATCTGATTGAGGTTGTATTATCATGTGCTGGTGAAGTTTGGAGAAGGTCTCAGTTAGCTGGTTTAGGCTGGGATTTGGTAGATTAGAAGATCACAAACACCTGAAAGCAGATGAAATGTGTTTTTATTACAAAATAAGGTGAAGGAAATGAAGGTGAAAAGGTACAAATTGTTTTCATGGTCTGATAGCTATGAAGATGGTAGGAAAGTATGAAGAGTGGGTGGGAATTGTGTGGCTTAGGCTGACATGAACAGGACTTGACCGAGAGATATGATGAAGCTCAATCCTCAATTAAGGTTCTCTTTCCATTCATCCTCTCATCCTTCCCTCACTTTCTCTAGATTGGAGGATGCCCTCAGTTGCTTTCACTTCTTTCTCTTTCTTTTCTTTCTGATTTACCCAACCAAAGGTGGGAATAGTTTTCCTGCTCATTCTCTTTCCTTCATCCGCTAGAAGCCTTGGACAAAACACTGCGGAAGATTAATTTGGACAAACTTGTTAAGTTGATGTTTCAGTCACTGGTGGGCATGAATTTTTAACAACTCTTCACAAATTTGAATTATTAAGTATATTTGTTACGGAAGTTTCTCCAATAAAAAATAAAGTATTTTTTGTTGAGACAAGCTTGCTTGAAAATTTTTTAAGCTATGTGTTTGGTTATATTCTTCCCAGTGCCTCAGTTTGTACTTTGTAGTATTATATACCAGTATCATATCGTTAATGGTTCTTCCATTTTGTTTCCGTCTTTGAAATCACCTAACTATATGCGTAATGATGTCATTTTGCCATTCTATAATTGTCGCCATCTTTTTCTCTTCTGCTTGTATATCTAGACATATCTTTGTTTAGCATGTTCATTGTGAAGATCTATATTTTCGAAATCTCATATTAGATTTTGGATGGACTCCACCTATTAATATTTGTTACGATTACTAGGATTTATCTGGCACTGAGATTTCTCGTGAAAAAGTTCACACGTCTCATGACCATGGGCACAGGGGAGTAAGTGATAACGAAAGAACTCTGATGACTGTATCATCAGGAATAGGTGGACATCAAAATAGTCAAGTTGAGGTAAGTTACATTTGATTCTGTTGTTGGGTTTTGTCTTTTTTCTGCTTGTAGCTTCAAAGGGCCTTAATTTACTATCAACTATTCAACTTCTTGTTCATTCAGCTCTCAGGTATATGGATTAAGCCAAATAGTGAAAATTTCACAGTGTGTATTGGCCATGTGGATCACCAGAAAAGTTAGATTCTCTACACTGTTTGGTTTATTCCTATTGAAATTCTTGTTTTTCTGAAATTCAAGGTTCATTTTTGGGTTTTCTGCAGAGCTAGATGCTAAGACAAATGGTTATCTACTCATAAATGCAAATGGAGGTTTAAATCAGATGAGATTTGGGGTCAGACTACTATCTATCAAATTATATATTCTGCAATTAATATGTTTATACCTTAATAGTCTGATAAACCATCTTTTAGAATGCAGATATGTGATATGGTTGCTGTTGCTAAGATCTTGAAGGCAACGCTAGTTCTCCCTTCACTCGACCATACCTCATATTGGGCAGATGACAGGTTCTCAATTCTGCTTTCACAATTGTTTTAATCGTTTTATATTTCTACTCCTTGTTAGTTGGGGTTAAGGAATTTTTCTGCTACTTTTTACAGTGATTTCAAGGATCTTTTTGATTGGAAATATTTCATTGAGACCTTGAAGGACGAGGTTCACATTGTCGAGACATTGCCTGCTGCATATGAAAAAACTGAGCCTTTTATGAAAACTCCTATATCGTGGTCTAAGGTTAAACTAATTATGATCATTGAAATATCTATTATGTTTCTATTCTTAGTTGAAAAATGCATAGTGATAATTTAGTTGCTATTTTCAGGTTAATTATTATAAATCAGATGTTCTCCCACTGCTAAAACAGCACAAAGTTATCTATTTCACCCACACAGATTCTCGAATTGCCAATAATGGACTTCCTACATCAATTCAAAAGTTGAGATGTCGAGTGAACTATAGAGCATTGAAATACTCGGCGCCAATTGAAGAACTAGGTGCCACCTTAAGTTCAAGGATGCGCCTAGATGGAAGTCCTTATATTGCACTCCATTTAAGGTAAGATCTTCTTTCCTTTGAATGCAGACGTCCAGTTCTCTCTAAACATGATTATTTTTGTGATTCCAATGCGCATGGCTTGCTTGTTGTTTTTTTACTTCTCTTTCTACTTTTTGTCTCTTTATTTTTTGTGATGGTTTGGGGTGTTGTGTTTTGTGTTCGAGAAATATTTTTTCAAGAGTGATCACTACATCCAATCTATAAATGGACTTTAGAGCCTTAACTCTGCCTAAATTACTATAACTTAGCTGTGTACTGTCTATAGCCACTATCATTATCTTCTAGAATCCTGCCGTGCTCATTAATTCTCACTCATTTAAATTAACCTAACCATATTTTCCAGAACTGCACTAACTAATTGATGCATACACTCATAATTATGATATAAAAAAGTTGAACTTTGAGGAATTAGAGCTCAGAGGAACGATGTCTTTTTTGAAAGGCAAGTAAGCTAGATATTATTTTTAACTTAAACACTACTACATATAGTACCATATGAGTTTGCTAGACAAAAGAGTTGGCTAGTTATTCACTTATATTTTTTCAACAAGGCAACTGGTAGATGTTTTCTTGGGTGGGTAGATATTGATGTGTTGACAGTCATCCCACTGCTCCACATGGCTAGGTTTGCCAGTTAGCTGATGCGTGTCTTGCTCAGAAAGTAAGCAGATAAAATGATGGAACTGTCTTGGTTCTTAAAGTTAGCAAATGCTAATGACTTCTGATAGGATGATTTGAACTTTCTTCTTTTGTCAAATCTGTTAAGATAGGATTAGTTCACTTCAATTTTGGCAAATCAATGAAAATCTTGAAGTTGGTGTATGGTTGAGATATACTGCCCTTTTTCTCATTTATATTTTCTTTGTCTTCATCAATGGAAACTGAGTATTAATTCATATTATATTAACATTGTGACTTTTAGTATGCTACCATAGCCTTTTTCATCCAAAATTATTTTATTTCTTCATATATGTAGTTTAATAATCACAAAAAAATTTAACATCTTTCATGATAATAGAAGTTACTGAAAATGAAACACTAAGACCTGGATGCAACTATGATCTTAGCGGAAGTGATAAAGGAAATATTGCCAACATATATTAGTTCTGTCTCTTCACACAATCCCTCACTGAGGGAATCAACCGAATCATTGTGTTCAAGTGCATAGACAGAAAAGACGGCAGCAATTTTAGCTGTTAATCTTTACCACGCTCTGATAGGGTCTTCACTGTGCTTCTCAAGCATTTTGTTGCTCGAGTCACAGCTTATATAAGCTAGGATCTTGATTTCCTTGGGGCTTCAACTCGTGGAGACTGCCAGTTGGTTGAAGACTCGAAGTAGTCACTAGATGTTGATACCAAAAAGTGGATTTCATATTAAGGTCTTAACTCTTGAACTTTGTTGGCGTATAAGTTGGAGAATAGGATCTACACGGATCAATGAAAGATGAAAACTGAGAAGGGGACAATTTACAAATGAAACAAAAAGTTCTGGAAGTGCCTGTAGATACAACAATCAGAATGCAATAGATTTTCTGGATTTGTAGTCTGACATTGTCTGTTGCAGAATTTGTTGTATAGGGGTACTTTAAAAGCCATATGTAGCTAGCAAGTTGCCCCCTGTTGCTGGGCTATGATTTCATGTTTGTATACAAGTGCCACTACACAGCCCTCCTGCTTTACTCTGGCCCTGGCTGGCTAGGAAGAGTGTGTGCATGCTCGTTCACTTTGCCGTGGAACCTTTTGTACCTTGAGGCTTTTATCACCATGGCTTTGAAATTTCAATCTAGCAGGATAACCATCTCCAAGTTGCCACAAACGAAATCACCTGGAGCTACGAATTATTAGGCCTTGCTTTGCTAAGAATCTCCATGATTTTGATGGGATTCATAGTTACCCCGGGAAATATAACTAAAGCTTGAATCTAATGAGAATTTCTGGAGAATTGCTCTTCTAAAATCCTCCAAATTGCCTTTCTGTTCCTCTTCTATGAAACAAATTGCAGTTATGTACGAAGGGAAACAAAACCGAACTTAATTCCTATGATTGGTATCAGAACATACTCATATTGAAATGATTGGCATTGTATATTATGGTGCTGCGTTAGTTAGACCAGTGGTGATTGTTGTTGAATAATTATCTGTCTAGCATCACTGGTATATTTGCATAATTTCCTTCTTCAGAATATTCTGCTTTGTTTCTCTTACTTTTAAGTTTTAAACCTTTTCCGTGTATGACTCAATCCTCCATGAAACACTGTCAACTTAATTTCCAGTTCCCTCATATTGCAGATATGAAAAGGACATGCTTGCCTTCACAGGTTGCAGTCATAATTGACATCTGAAGAAGCAGAAGAATTACGACAAATGCGTTACGAAGTAAGCCATTGGAAGGAAAAGGAGATTGATGCAATTGAGAGACGGAACTTGGGGGGTTGTCCTTTGACTCCGAGGGAAACTTCCCTTCTGCTTAAAGGATTAGGGTTTCCATCTAGCACAAGAATATACTTGGTGGCTGGTGAAGCCTTTGGAAATGGAAGCATGCAGTATCTCACAGATGATTTCCCCAACATCTACACTCATTCAACCCTAGCCACTGAAGAAGAACTCGGTCCTTTCAAAATCATCAGAACATGCTTGCTGGGTTGGATTATGTTGTTGCTCTTCAGAGTGATGTTTTTATTTATACATATGATGGAAATATGGCGAAGGCTGTGCAAGGACACAGGCGCTTTGAGAACTTCAGGAAAACCATTAGCCCAGACAGGTAAATATCTTTTCTGGTTTTGTTTTCTCAATCTGATAAGATGATTATTTTTGGTTTGTGAATATTGGATAAAGCAATATACTACTGCTGATATCAGGCATGGGAGATCAATTAAGTAATTTCATCATGTTTCTAGAAAAAAAGTAATTTCATCATGAATTATGAATTAGATGGGAATTATATTAGTTCTTTACTAGTTTGATGTTTGATTCCGGAATACAATTTTCCAATACCGAAATACAACATAAAGTAAACTCATTCATGGAAAATTTTACCAACCTAAATATGTTCCAATACCTAAAACTCATTAATGTGTATTCTGAAAATTTCACAAACGAAGGTCTGACTGCACCTGTTGGGTTGCAAATATTATTTGCATACCGAAATTTAGAATGATGAGTAACCCACTGAAATTTTCTACTGCTTGCCCGAAGCACTATGTGATAAAAGAGACATGTACATTGTTGAGAAGATCTATGTACAGATGTGTAGTTAGGGATGAAAATTCCCCTGGTTGGTCTTATTATTGCTTAGCTGCATATTGAGAGTTTACAGTCCCCTTTTGATCCATTGCTGTTCTATTCGTGTCGTGTGGAACACCGAAAGAAATGTATATTCTGAATTCACCGACATTTCTTGCAGGTTAAATTTGTAAAACTTGTCGATGATTTTGATGAAGGGAAAATCTCTTGGAAGAAATTCAGTTCTAAGGTGAAAAAACTACATAAAGACAGAATTGGAGGGCCATACTTTAGAGAGCCTGGAGAGATTCCAAAGATGGAAGAGAGTTTTTATTCCAACCCTCTGCCAGGCTGTATTGTGAGAAACCAAATAGAAGAAAATAGAAAGGTTTCTGGAAGTGATATTTCTTTTCTCAAACACCACCATTTCATGGGGCTCAATACAGGCATGAAAGGAATTCAGATATAGAGAAATTCTTTGTAGTATTAGTGGATGTCAGTTTTTTCACTAACATTCATCAAGGAAAATGTCAAATATAGCATTATCTCAATTCAAATAATAGTTTCTCCTTCGAAGGGATCAAGACCTGTACATTAAAGAAGTTGAATATCCTCAACATACCTAGAAAGAAGAATGGAGGTTGAAGGAATTGCCACAGTATTGGATAACTAGAACAGAACTTGCAGTTGCGAACTGTTAAGTTCCTGATAATGTTCTTGGGTCGCTGGTTCAATTCAATGGCACGGTGTGAAACAAGATAATTATTCTCCATGCTGTAGAATGAAGCAGTTCTGTAAGGGAAACCACTGCTGAAGGGAGGGGGAGTTTAATTCATTTCTCACAACAGTGAATAATGCACCAAGGAGGAAATTCTTTTTCTTAATTTTTGCCCATTGTAGAAGGATTTGATTTTTGTTCGTTAACATGATAAATAATAAGTTATTGAGATTTTTGTTCCTTATAGGTTCCAAAACCCACAAGGGTTTGGCTATTATGTTTGTTGTAATAGAAGATATTACTTGTGAACCTGTTTCTTGTCCTTGTACATGTTAGACTTGTGTTAATCAAGATACATCACTTCCTATGATTGTAGTCATGCCCTTGTTCTAGATTCTCGATGCTTATGCTTGTCTTTCGCCGTTCTCTTGCTTATCAGATCTTTATCTCTTTTTAATACATGGTGATATTCATTGCGAGTTTTACGTATTTCTGGTCGATTTTTCTTTTTCTTGTTCCCATGTAGTTTCTCTTTGATGACTCTTGTACTGATGATATTAAATCTTGCTTTCTTCTGTTAATTTCTTTTCTTATTGTGTGGTTGAGACCTTGGAGACAAAGACGTTCAATTCTGATCATGAAAGATGTTTGTCAAGAACTCTCTCTCTCTCTCTCTCTCTCTCAAGGAATGAGTTGGCTTCTCAAGCCACTGATTTCTTTCCTTCGAATGATCTCCCCTAGTGAAGTTACCATCAGAGAGAGACCAGAAAATACTGTGATGAGAACAGATAAAACCTCGGCCATTCAATACAATACAAAGAGAAACCAAAGAATTGGATTGTGTGTGTAAAGGATGTGATTTGAGCCCTTGAGAGAGAGAGAGAGAGAGAGAGAGAGAGAGAGGAGAGCAAACAATTATAGTGAAACTCTCTCGGTGGCCAGAGAGAGATGGACCATTAGCTTTATTAGTCCGGTTTCATTCAAGAAAATGACCCAACAAGTGGATGAAACAAGACTGTTCACCAACTAGACAGCAACCAGTACCAGCTCAATTGAGAGGGAAGAGTCTAGTAGTCTACAAATACGTATACACATACGGTCATACATTTCTTTTTTTCCTTGAATACGTTACATGAAGTATGTAGTTAATTCTTTCGGCATACTTCGATACATGTGAAGATGTTACATCCTTTAGTTAGATGTGATCTAATATTTATTAACTATGTAAAAATTAGATTTCAAGAAATTTTGATGTTTTTTATCCGTTTATCTGGCATGGAGAAATTTTAGTTTTACGCTGTTTTTGAAATGTTGATTTTGTCAACAATTAATTTAGATGTAAATTACCTTAAAATTATTTAAAATTTAGTTTTTAGATAATTAATGCGTATATGTTCAGATCTAATGGCATGAATTTTCATGAAGTTTGTCCATTTTAAATTTGGATGCGAGAATTCACGTGTCAAATAGTGTCGATATCTTGCTCAATGCAATAACGATGTAAATACAAATTATCCTTGTGTCAAAATATAAAAGATCTCTTTAAATTCTATTTGTGGAGATATTTTAAATATTAGTGAAAATACACACACATACATACATATATATATTGTTCCCACTATTTCTTTTCCAATAGCTAAATATAAACAAACAAACAAAAAACACACACACTCCCACTATTATTTTCCAATTAGCTAAATATAAACAAACAAACAAACAAATGTATACAGAGATCAAATCCTTCTCACTCAAATATAACCTTACGATATTCGAATGCAAGATCCACTTCTTCAGGCCTGTTTGGTTAAGGGTGGAAGTGAGGAAGTGAGGAATGAGGAAGTGTTAATATTTCCCTTTGGAACTTGGAAATTGGTTAGTAAGTTGTCCGGTGTTTGGATGTTATTGGAAAGTGTGATTTGAAAAATGTTTTGTCTTTTCCGGTATTTGGATGGTAATGTGAAAGTGGAAGTAGAAAAGTTGACCACAAAATTTTCCGTAAAATAATATTAAAATAAAATTAATTAAGAAAAATAAAAATGGACTGTAATTAGAATGCAAGTGACATTTACATGATCAAAAAATTAACTGTTTGTGCTACAACTTATTACAAATGAGATTTACATGACCACAAAATTAATGTAGCACTCTGGAAGTGAAAGAAAATGATTGTGTAAAAGAGAAAAGGAAAAGGGGTTTTCATTTTCCTTTTCGGTGTTTGGATAGATAGGAAAGTGAGCAATTATACTCCCTATTTCCTTACTTCCGTCCACTTCCTTGCAACCAAACAGCCCCGAAGTTGATTTACAATTTCAGGAAATTGAAAATAAAAAATCATACATTTTGAATATTTTTTACCCATACATCAAGTAGACGCAAAATGAGAAAAAAAAAAAAAAAAACCCTCCAAAGTAATGATCCCCTTTCCAATCTAATCTCTCACACAAACCTCAAACCATATCCCATAACTAGAAAAGTGTCGAGCCTTCTGCTCAAAAATCAGTGACACACGGATATATAAACAAACATGAAGGAAATTGAACATGAATGAGTTCAGCAAATTCCAATCAAATGATCACGAAACCTTGGTCTCAATCAGACACTCATCTGCTCTCTCACGAGGCAAGACAACAAATTAACAAACCCAACAGTGATGAACACAAATGAAATGAAACATCGAGTACTGATCGATCGAGCTGGCGATTAAAAACCCCAAAAATCCGCAGGGTTAAATTAAGCTTAATTTGTTCCTCCGAGAGCCCCTTGAGCTTCTTAATCTGCGCTGGGTCGAGGAACGTCACCGCGGATACTAATTTCGTGGGCTGGTCATTAGCAAACAGTGCGAAGTCTGTGATCTGCAGCCCAGGGTTTGGGGCACTGAAGGTCACAATGGCAACAGCAGTCACACCTCCAGCATTCAACTGCAATATTCATTTATTTCACAGTTTCAGTATAAATTTATATAGGTAAGGGGGAAAAAAGCTTATATGTAGCAAAGAAATTATAATAACCGTCCACTATTTTGTGGTATTAAAATAATAACAGATAAGAAAGATTCAAATTCGACACTTCTATCGTAAAGCCGCGTCAAGGCTTTAGTCCTTTGGGTTGGAACTAATTTTTCTTTCTTTTCTGAAATATCCATCCGGGTATCCGAGGCCGCTTAGCGCACTCTGATTAATCTCGTGAGGCCAATGCATCTTGCCCTGTGAAGTTTCCTATACACGCTTAGATAAGTCACGGGAATAAATTCTCAGAGGTAAATACCCATCAAGAGATTCGAATCGGTGATCTGTTAGAGAGCAAACCCACGCCCTTGAGACGAAACTAAATGTATTTGAGTCTATATATATTTAGAGAAATGTCAAAAAATACTCTGAATTGCTGAGTACATTTCATTTTTTCTTTAGAATTCCATCTAGAATAGAAAACAAAGAAGATATCCCTTGAAATTAAAACATTAGCGTAAAGGTGAGTAGCACATTTTACTCATAAGTTTTAAGTTATATACATCACATTTTTCTATAGGGATTTAAGTGACAATTTAAAAAAAATACGTGGGTTACAAAATAAATTTAATTTCAAACTGGGGACCTTGTTGAAGTTTCCTTAAAAGGATAAGAAAGCAAAGAAAATGTCAATTTGTTTTTTCTTTCCTTTTTGAGATCCACAAAGTAACTGACGAGAAGATAAGAAATCGTGTTTAGGAAAACCCTCATGACTTAACTATAGTCTGTAGGTATTTTCCGTAATTGTATGAACATATAATAAATATTAAGGGTCAAAAACGACAAATCAATATTACGATATTTAAATACAAAATTCACTCTATTAAAATTATCCTGCATTATTTAAAATTAATTTGTATTATCTAAAGTAAATAAAAATTAAAAAAATTAAGTATTTTATAGTTTTTTTCCATGCATCAAATAAGCAAAAAATGAATGGCCAAAAATAGCATATTATTTAGATATATGACTACATATATACAAATTCTCGATACGTCCATTTGATCATGATCTAAACATTTAAAAACCCTCATATACCAACTTTCATTAGGTATTCTATACCGTCAAACTACTTATTGTTTAGGTTGTGCCTACTCAATGAATAAGTAAAAAATATTCAAAATATTTGAAAAATTTTCTGAGCACTTTAATAATGTATGTCAACTCTAACATAGTAGATCTTCCATTTGAATGAACTAACACTAAATTTAAATTGAAAGAATTCATCTCCATATCCTTCTTCAAAAGAACCCAAGTACATCTCAATAAATCTATATTTGTTTCTAAAAAATAAAGAAATTTAGTAAGACGCCTGACTTGTGACCAAAAAATAAAAATAAAAATAATTAATACCAACAAACCCCAAACCTGAAAATGTAGCAAGCCCTGTGGGAAAATCATGACATCCCCCTTGTTGAGGGTCTTCAAGTAGGCTTTATTAGCCGAAGAGACAAACCCGGCAAAAATCTTGCCCTGAGTGACCACCAGCAGCTCAGTGGCGGCGGGGTGAGTGTGGTAGGGGATGACACCGCCGGGGGCGAGGTCGAGGCGGGCGGCGGAGATCCCGAGGCCGTTGGTAGCTGGGAACTGGGCGTGAAAGGCCGGGGTCACGGCGGCCTTGATGAGGTTGGAGGTGTTCCCGGCCACCCCGAGGCCCTTGAAGACAAAGTCGTCGACGGTGACCGTGGACTCCTTCTTGCACGTGTAGCCGAACGGGGTGGTGGGGCCTGCCGGGTCGCCGACGCAGAAGTCGGCGGCGTGGGAGGAGGAGAGGAGGGAGGAGATGAGGAGGAGGAGGAGAAGCATGGTGGATTTTGACATTGCTCTCTCTCTCTCTCTTCTTTTTTTCTTCTTCTGTTTCTCTCTCTAAAAATATTGTAATAAGAAGTTTTGGAATTGGGGGGCCTTATATAGAGAAAGGGAGAGGGAGAAGGCTTTGGATGCCAAAATGCCATGCATGAAGGAGGGGGAATTCACGTGCATGGGGGTGTGGAGTAGCTAGGTTTGGTTGGATGAGAACGCAAAATTGAAGATATTTGTATGTGTGTGTGTGTGTGAGAGAGAGAGAGAGAGAGAGAGAGAGAGAGAGGAGTACAAGAGGACACAAGAACACTTTTGCAAGTTGATGCTAGCTAGCCCAGTGATAAAGAGACAAGATTGGGTTACGTGAGAAATAGATAGTACTTGCTAGATCAATATACAGTTCTTCACATAAGCCACCATTTTCTTTCTTAGATATCCCTCTCTCTCTTTCTCATTTAAGAACATGCAAGATTATTACAAATCACTGATCCATGTCAAAGTCAAATCAGAAAAAATTGTCTCAATAACGAAAATTATGCTCCACAGTCTATATATCTATCGATTCTTTCAAATCAGAAACATGAAAATACTCGAGTTTTCTTGCTCATGCATCAAGTGATTTCACTGTCGTTTGATTTTTTTTCTCAGGAGTAAGCTGACAACATGGTCTGTAGTGTTTCGAGATGTTTCAATCACAAAGCTCTAACCGTTTACTCCTTGGCCTTCTTCTTGTTCACAAAGAATTTCCAAAGACGATTGAATTTAACAAATTTACTCTCAAGATGTAAACTTTGAAAGGGTTAGGGAATTTTATGAGGGGATGAAGTGAAACAGTGCAAGTTGAGTGAAGCTATCTGTATCATAGCCATTCCAAGCATCGCATGGGAAGATGACGAGGCCCAGTTCACATAACAACACACAATGACAGCTAAATCCTTGCTCTCCCTCATCCAAATTATGGCCTAAAATGGGTGGAGGGAGTTCAATTCGCCAGGCAGGGAAGACTAGTCACTGACTCACCCGATGGTGACCATACCCCCAATGCAAGGGTTTTGTCATGGACTTGACAGTGGTGAACACAATCAATCCAAAAGGAAAATGGGTGGCCTTGGAGGGGGGAGGAGGGTGGCCATTCATAGGGACAGTGGGCTTATCTTTTGTACTGAAAATGGGCCCCCATTTTTGATCTCAGGCAGTTACAAATCACAAGAGGATATTCTGCAGAAAGACACCATTCATCATTCATGCCAAGGCATGGCATTTTTGAATTGATTCTTATTCAACAAGATCTTATTTTTGATAATAATGTATATTCCTTTTTGTGGAGGTTGTCTTGTGTCCGGAAGAATTCGATCTTGAATACTTCCCACTCAAGTACAATCATACATCATCTGAATACAAAATCTATTCCGTTGAAATTGATCTATATTATTTCAAGTATCTATAAATTAAAAATCAAATATTTTAGATACTTTTGACTCATTCATCAAGTAGGAGAAATGACAGCCTAAATAGTGAGTTGGTTCGTTTAACGATATAAAACATTTGAAACCTAACAAAAATTGATTTGTAAGTGTTTTAAATGTTTAGATCATGATTAAATAGCCGGATCTAGGATTTGTACATATAAAAATATGAATCTAACAAACTCACTACTTTCAGCCGTCCATTTTGCGCTACTTAATGGATGAGTAAAAAGTATTCAAAACACTTGATTTTTTATTTTTAATTACTTTAAATAAAATAGATCAACTTCAACGAAATAAATTTTATATTTGAATGTCGAATGTTGGTATTTGAGTGAGAAAAATTCAGGTTCGAATCCTTCCGAAACTAAGCAAGTCTATCTCCCTTCTTGCATACAAAAACAGTATATTAAACATCATGTTAACAGGACAACAATTTCTTCTTCATGTTCAATATTTTCAACTGAAATTGTTCTTATACCGCATAGTTACAAGTTATATGGAATATTTATTCTTTGGTATGTTTTCAAAGAAATACATATTCACCGCTGCATAGCTTTCTCATCACTCGGTATTATTTTGCAAGCAACACCCTTTCCTTAATCAACGACTAATCAAAATTTAAATAATAACAAATATCAATGAATCAAATCATACTTGATCGATCCTCAATGGTATTTGCCTTGTTTTAGAACTTGCCTAGACTTCTTCAAGAAGCCTACTCAATGTCAGTACAACTTTAGTTAATTCCTGAATCCTGACAGAGCACCCTTTGTTCTGATGAATCTCAACACTACAACAATTGGAACAAGACCCAAAGAAATAATATTATGTAATTTGATACTAACTTTCCTTTTTTCTCCAAGCTAAATATCACGAGGACAACCAAACCACAACAGCATTTCTCCGAGCAGGAAACACGTGCACACGCACACAGACACAGACACAGATAACTAGTAGAAAAATGTGAGGCTTAAGAAAAGATTTGACAACAGTTTACCTGATCTTGTGGCCCTGAAGGCGGGTTTGCGCAACAAATTAGCTGATTTTCTCACAGGTATCAGGCACAACATACAGGGAGTACTTCGGTTGAAGGTCCAGTACAATACCTGTAATGAAAAACTTTCCTTCAAGACGTTCAGCAATGTGAAACCAAGACTCTGGAACTATATATGTTCCAACAGTTACTACTCTTATCAAATTGATTCACAGAATATTGTGTAAATTCTAACAGGCAAACATTAGGAAGCATCCCATAGTTTTCCAATGGAAAAGTATCTAAAACCAGAAAATTGGTGCTCTGGTAACGAGTAAATTGGTTCGTTTTTTCCACAGTAAAAGCTTGGTCACTCTTAATAGCATTAAAGTCTTCAATAATTACTTGCTCTTGCGCTCGCCGTTGTAGTCATCGATCAATCTCTCCACATCCTTCCAAAACAGGCCTTCGACAAGGATCCCATCCTTTGTGAACCTGAATATCAGTAACAGTAACCGATCAATAGCAGTAAGGTAAAAAAATGTGTCTGATGGAACTAGAATGAGACCATGAGAGCTTTTTTCCACAATTATCTTTCGCCTGCAACGGACACTTCCACTTCCATCTATCCTATCACTATCACTCACTTCACCCTTTAAATTATTGGAAACTTATCCTGTGTTTAAAGGCAATGTCTCAAGACAAAGCATGTTGCCTTTCAGAGCAGAACCCTGAGCCTTGACTATAACGGCCGTAAAAGAGCCTGTCTATTTCATACACATGAAAGCACTAATTTATCATGAGCATCGAAATCTCAGATTTCTCCAATCAAGATGGGCTTAGCAATAGAGCACGAATCTTGGTCGAGAAATATCCATTCTCAAAGTGTTGAGCAAATATTTATAAACAGCTCCAACCCGACAAACACTATATGGTGTTGCCAAATTGCGGAGGTGCTATTGAGAAGAATTCAGGGACTTGCTGTGCATCCTAATTAAATGATCGGTTGGCAGATTGCTAAACTCCTACTTGCTTCAAGTTGATTTTCAATAATACAAGTAGGCATGTTATGTTCTCCGTACTAAATAAAATTTTCTTTACTAATCTTGAACCGTTCTGGAAGCAAAATTTAGATGCCCTATAATTGAAGTACTTAGTCACTATTCAATCTGTCATTATTGTCATATCCACGAGCTAATAGTACACAATAGGATACTTCAAATCATTCAAGATGCATTGCCAGTCTTAAATATTCAGAAGGGGAATGGTAAAGCACAAGCGTTGAACTTGAACGGTAACATTATTGCATATATAACAGCTAATAACAACACTTGTATCAGTAGAAAATAAACAGTGACAACAACATAGCAATACTATAGATATAAGCCTGTCAACGAGTCAGGTTCGGGGCAGGTACGATAATTACCAGACTCAGACCCGATGACCATTACAGGTACCAGTCCCGACCCGATTACTCGCGGGTCCAAAACAAGTATTATCATACCCATCCCATGAGTCTAGACCCGATTACCCGACCGGATTAGATTCTAACATGTTCATTTCAAATTTCCTTTGTCGATTAGCGGCAGCGACGACGGAGTCTCGAGGAGGCTGACGACGCGGACAATGGTGCCCTCATCGGAACTCATCATGGACCTGCTCACGTTCCAGTTATAATGGTGGAGGATGAAGAATGAATCGAGGCGCCAAACAGAGAGGGTGAGCAATAGCTCGCTCGTGTCTTCATCTTCGAGTCGGATCGCTCAAGATTGTGAATTTTTGCTGCTTTTGAGGAGGCGAGTCATCGTCGTCGGGGTCTTCATCAATCAATCAGTCGTCGTAAGAGGAGAGGAGGAGCTTGACGAGCATGTCGTGGAGGGCGGAGGAGAGGGAGGGGAAGATGGCGAGGCGGGAGAAGAGGGAATCGACAGTCTCAAGAGGGAGGGGAGAAGTCGATGGATCTCCAGTCAGCGCCGTATGAGGCGGACGTGGAGGATGACGGCGCAGGGGTGGAGGTAGTTCTGCACGGCCCACTTGACGTTGTAGGCGGACTTGTCGAAGAGGTCGACGATAATGCAGTGGAAGGCCGTCGAGGGGTTGGCGGCAACAGTCAAGGAGAAGAAGGGGGGTTTGGATGATTTGAGCAACAGCGACGGCAGTGGATGGGGGTCTGTTCGTGATCAGAGTCTTGCATCGTTGGGGTTAGGTTAGGGTTTAGTGTTTGATTTGATTTGTTTTGAGAGAGAGAGAGAAAGAGAGAGAGATAAGAGAGAAATAGAGGAACCAGAGAGACTTGAGTGGGAGGAAGGTGAAAAAAATTTAGAGATGACAGCGTGGTTGGGACTTGAGATTTTGAGAGGGAGGCTGAAAGAGTGAGAGGAAGGCGGCGACGGAGAGTGAGAGGGTTAGGGTTAGGGTTTTAGTTTAATATATTATTAATTAAAGGAGTTCAGGTCTAATCGGGTGTGATTAAGAAAAAGCGGACCCGACCCGTTTACTAATAGGGTAAATGAGTCCGTGTCATATTCGGGTCCATGGGTATAGAAATCAAACTAGGCACGTCTAATGGGGGTCTGATACAGGTCAGGTACATGTCCAAACCCGACCCATTGACATTATATAGATGTATGGCACTTCAAAGATGCTTACTAATGTTTTGAGGATAGCTATCATATAAAGAGCTGAGACTAGATAATCAGCAAAAGAACCATTTATCCAGTTAATACAAAAACTATTATAATAGCAGAACAAGAACAATGCTCAGTAATAATCTCAAAAGTTTTATCGAAAATAAATCATATTGAGGTGGACTAGAACAATTATCGCAGTCATAGTTTCAGTAATAATGATGATTTCTAAAAAACAAAAACAAAAAAAAAGGAGACATCGCTCTAATAAATATTCACCTCTATCTGTGAAGCTATTCTAGCAATTCAAGAAGATATTTATCAAGCATGTGGTTGTGCTCCATTTTCTTGACAAACGGTGATGATGTGTTATAAGTCAAACAAATGGGAAGAAATGCTAACTTATGAGAAACCTGGTCTTTAAAAGATGTGAAGTTCAAGGAAACAATGAAGTATTCTCCATTTACCACCCAAGGTGTAACGGCTCCAAAAGTATGATGGACTATGCACCCGGCTATTAATGTTTATAACAAACAAAAGAATTATAAGATGTCATGGTTCAATTACATAAATGCAAGAGATTGACTTTTTCCTCCCTTGTAAACTCTCTAGCACAAAAATCTTAGGTACCACAAGGGAACTACAAAAGACTGATGTTAGTTAAACAGTAAGAAGAATAATTATACTCTTTTAAATTTTCTTTTTAGAATAATTTGTTTGTTTTTACATTTTCATCTCAGACATTTCTTATGCTAGCCTACCTTTCTCATCTCCTAAATATCAAAATGAAGTAGTTAAAGCAATGGATTCGCATATAACTGAATAAGTAGCATTTTTTGTTGAACTACAGTACCATCTAATTGGAAAATCAAAATCGAAGCAAGAACTAACCATTTTGTTACGCTCTTTGTAAAGTGGACTGGCTTGTTAGCAGTAATGGATTTTGGATCTGCACTTGCTACAGTGAGAGTGTACATATCCGAGAACCTTGGCAACTTAGATGACACAATCAGTCCAGTGCTGCTGAAAGATCCCTATATATGACAAATATAGTCAAATTTCAGACCTCGTCAAAAGCAACATGGATGCATCTGAATAAACTTAAGAAAATAAGAATTAGCACAAGAAGTGGAACGTGAATCAGACATTATTCACAAGCTAAATTTTGGTTACCAGTGGAAAACATCACAATCTACCTGCAAAAATATATAACTAGAGTTAAAACAACAATCCTACTTCGACATGTTGTGCTGTAACCCTCTTGGCAAGTGCAAACTATTGGGTGGGACATCAAAACATCAAATCCACATAACTGGCCATGAATCCATAATATGTAACAACTTAGATGACTACCCATAACTTATTATATTGTGGATATTTTACCCAAAAATCTACTGTTCAAAAAGTGAAAGTCATTGCAAATTGATTTGACCTCTGGTGTGGACCAACATCCCATCATCGTGCTCAATACATCTTGAACAAATTGACTAGATTTTCTTCTATATTAAAGAACTGAAATTTCGCTATATAAACCACATCAATATGCTACCCCAGCAAGCATAGGTAAAATCTAAAGACCAATTTTTTTTTATTGGTACATATTTTCAAAGCAGTAGAATGCAATTTGATTCTTGATTTAGGCCTGAGCATTTACACCAATAAGCTGCCTCCAAATCTTAGATATTTGAAATACATGATGGGCCTTTTCTATCACAACCCAAGTGTCTGATATAGTAAACTCAAGAATTAATAATACAGGAGGTACTGTAGGAAAAACTCCGTAGTTATGTGTCTTTGGGCAAGAGCAAGTACAAGACAAGTGTCCTCTATGAAGTCCTTGATTAGGTGACAAATGCCATCAGAGCTAACACCAACTAAAAATGTGTGGAACTAAGTGCCACCGGGACTCAGAGAGCCAACTACTACAAAGTGCCACGGCACATATGGATGCGATTGAGGCCACCTTTAGAATCCATGGAAGCACCTCTAGAATCCTACGTCTCATGAAGTATCAGTATAACAAGGATGCCATGCCTTAAAGGAGTAGTATTTCACCATAAGTGGATAGTCCCATCTGGTGTGTAAGCTTGATGGGTTTTAGTATACAATAATTCCTACAAATTCAAAAAGTTGCAGCTAGCATCTTTTAAAGGGAAACCATGAAAAAACTACATAGGCAAGTTAGAATTCTAGAAAATTCTGACTTGGGGCATGTTACATGGTATCAGTGCCTTCGCTAGCTAGAACTCAGAAGTGTATGGGTCTAAGTGCCACACAACCCTAAGTTCCATATCACGAGTGTGATGGAGGCCACCTCTAGATTCCTACATCACCTATTGGTTTGGTCTCTCTGACAAGGATGCTAGACTCTAAAACGGTAGAAATATCTTCGTGGTTCAGTCTATTTCACGAGGAGGCTTGATGGGTTTTAGTATACAAAAATTCCTACAAATTCAAAAAGTTGCAGCTAGCATCTTTTAAAGGGAAACCATGAAAAAACTACATAGGCAAGTTAGAATTCTAGAAAATTCTGACTTGGTGGCATGTTACATGGTATCAGTGCCTTCGCTAGCTAGAACTCAGAAGTGTATTGGTCTAAGTGCCACACAACCCTAAGTTCCATATCACGAGTGTGATGGAGGCCACCTCTAGATTCCTACATCACCTATTGGTTTGGTCTCTCTGACAAGGATGCTAGACTCTAAAACGGTAGAAATAGCTTCGTGGTTCAGTCTATTTCACGAGGAGGCCACACTCTAAATGGGGGCAATATGTCACACCCTAAGTGTCTAATATATAGTAATTCGAATGAACTCAAGAATTAACTATAACTAGCATTTTTAAAGATGAACTATGAAAAAAAAATTTGTAGTTTAGCATATTCAAGTGATCAAGGCAGCTTTCGCTAGGGGAATGGCATTTTGGAGTTAGAACTCTAAATGTTGGTTATTATAACATAACATATAGACTAAAGATAATAAACAAATTTTTTGAGGTGAATACCTCTATCTGTCTATTTATAATTTTATATACAACACTTAACATTTATTGGGCAAAAGAGTACAGTTCAATCTAATTAACTAAACATATTTTGAGACAACTAATTATTGCAAGTTTCATGTTGAAAGCGCTCCTTTTAACCCACTTGATGCCTTCTCTCATTTTCTTCTTTAAATGATGCAAAATATAAAAATTATAAATGCCGAATAACACTTCATTGGCAGAATCAGACCATACAACTCGCATAGAATGAAATATGCATATTAGTTCATCCTCCTTATCTTACATCAGACGTCAGGCTATTGGCCTACTTCCCTTGCTAAATTACTCTGTGTCATGCTAAAGGACATTAAATATAAAAAATCTCACACGTCCAAGAGTATAACACTTTTTCCAATGATTAGGACTGCAAATGGTACCCGGTAGCCGCTACCCGGCCCGAAATAATTTTGTATTATCGGATTCGGGTATGTAAAAGGAGACCCGAATTGATTTCTGCTCAGATTCAGATGCATATTTTACAACCCGGTAGAGTTAGATTCCGATTTTACAAAAACAGAACCTTGTGGCCCGAAACCCGACCCAATTATGTACAGCCCTAAAAGGACTGCTTAGTTTTTCTCTTTCCCCAGTAATAAATGTCATCATTTTCTCATGAGTCCCTCTCCAAATTTCAAATATGACGCCTTTGGAAGAAGAGAAATGGGAACAAAAGACTTGTAATGAGTCCTAAATGCTGAATGTTAAAACTCCTTGGAAAATGAAGTGTCTATTCATCTTCACTCCATCCATGGCTGCTGAATCAAAAATCAAAACCCTATACTTGCTTTTAGTTCTATTCTTCTCACCCTCTCTTAGTTTCCTCTTTCAATCTCCTTTCCTGATCTTCCATGGATGTTGAATCAAAAGATCCGAACCCAAACCCTATTCCTTATTGGGTATGGATCAGATTTGGATCCTTCTCTTTCTAACGGGTTTGGATTTGGACTTGAATGGATAATATCCTTATCTGGTTTAGATTTAGGGAAAGTATAAACCCGATCCAAATCTGACCCATTTACGCCCATGATATCTATTCTGAACACACTAAAAGCTGCAAAAACATCACATCTCCCATCAATATGCTTTTATTTTACATTTCTCCAATAGGGAAATGATATATGAAGTAAAGGTATAGAAAAAACATGTTGAAATGAAGATTTTTATTTTTTAATGCACGAGAGAGGCATGTCAAAGGTAATTTATTTCTTTTATAATGCTAACATTCTCCGCATGAATGTGTAGAAAGAAATGCTTTCAAACTTGTGCTGTCATTGACCTTAGAATCTTAGACAGTATTATCTGCTTCTCATGGATCTTTGCATCAATACCATCAATATACGACATCAAAGACATATCACATGGCAACATGATCATGTCTGCTTCTATGTAATTAGTCGATCAGGAAAACAAAAAAGTTACTTGAGCTTGCTAGATTTTTCAGGAAATATCTTCTTCATACTCAATGACTCACAGAAGAACTTTTTTTTACCTCCATTTTCTCTACCAGGCAACTCTTTACTATGGTCATTCGGGTTGTAAAATGAGCCAAGCAAGCTCCATCTATATACCTTCATTTTTTCTAAACCTATTTCAATATCATAGTTCATAATCGATATATTTGTTACCATATGCATAGCCATAAAAAAAAAAAGACACAGGTCAAATCTACATGCATCAATGCAAAACTAGAGAATTATTAAGAAGCATTCAGAAAAACTAATTGAGTTGGAAATATTGACATCCCTTGCGATAATGACAAAAAAAAAAGATTTCCACCGGTCATCTACTTTGAATAAGAAATTGCTCAATCTATAGTTTATTTCTTCTATTTCCCATCTCATTAACTGTAGACCTGTCCAATATAAGTCTGGTACTGTTGATAATGGTTATCAGAAACTCACTATCTCAAATTGTACTAACATCGTGCTTGGATGATCTCAAAGACAGCCTGCCAATAAGTTCATTTTCATCTTTAAGCCTTCTCTCACGAGGGTGGCTATGGATCATAACTCTACAATGAGAAGGCTCCACATAAATATTTGTCAACTATTAGGCTGGTTATCAACGTTCCACGATCCTGCAAAGAAGAAACGGGCTTGACAGAGAACTTATAAGGCTATGACGGATACAATACGCTACCTAATTGGTCATTCTATCAATAAAACCAAGGTGTAATTTCCCGACATTCTCCTGCATGAGTAAAGCATCTACAAGAAGGGGAAGATGATAGTTTTCGACAGAAAGCCCATCCGAAGTTGTCATACGAGTAACAATAAAAAGCCACCATCACCTAATCAACAAACACAAGACGAAATCTTTACGCTGTGCAGACCATGGATTCCCAAATACAAACCACAAGCTAGCCTTTTGCCCTGTGCTCTGTTTGATACTAGAAGAAATTTCAAATTATTTTACCCATGCATTAAGTGTTCACAAAATGAACGTTTGAAAAATTGTCATAAAATTGAATTAATTGGTTGCCGCTAGATGCATGAGTAAAACACGTCAAATTTTCTAAAATTTTAGCTTTAGATAGTTAATAGATATTAGATCACACTCAACATGACATATTTTCATTAGGGTTGCCCAGTTTTAAATTTGGGGTGATAATATTTGGATTTTAAATACTATCCATAGTAGCCTAGTTCAATTCTTTTTGTGTGTATATTTAACACATGTACTATATGCATCGGATTCTCATTCATATTAAAACAATCTAAATTGTAAAATGATCTATAAATCAATTAGTTCTGTCAAAGGCAATAAAGCACTTAATTTTGTACATATTTGAGGTGAATAAGGTTACCAGTTTCCACAGTTGTAAATGTCAAACACTGAACGACACGAGTATCATGTTGGACACACAGATATTTGGTAGGGCAAGTATCCTAAATATCATAACTCATAATACCAAGGACCACATTGTAGGCACTATGCATCAGAACAGAGCAACATTTCAGCTAGGAACCCAAGATTAGGATATGAGCTAAGATATCAAACCAATATGCTTAAATTACAATTGTAGCATTAATGACATAACATATCTAGTTTAAAAGTGAAATTTACAAAATGAAGACTGTAGAAAATTACCACAATTTAGAATGGTTTGCATAAACAATAGAAAATACCTGTATAAGTTACAATAATTTAGGGGAAAAGCTTACACAATGTAGAAATTACCAGAATTTTCTATTACAAATGCAGTTTACAGTATCTTGTACAAAGGTAACTTAAATTAACAACCATCAAGCCACAGACCCATGCAAAGGCACGCAATTGTTAGTCATCACAGCCGCATAGTGAAGCCCGCAAGCTGAACTTTAAAAATAAAACTAATTTTGGAAAGAAATATTATATTTGTATTCGAGTTGGAACAACTATTCCAAATATATTTGCAATAGGCACATACAGTGGCGGAACTGTTGGTTGGTTGCGCCAAGCTACAACTCGTCCCACTTTTCCCACCGACCCGCTTCTAATATCCACCCGACCCGCTTTAAATTTGTTTCGCTCTCAATTATCAACTCTCTGCCTCTCTCGCTCTTGCTCAGTCACTCTCGCTCTTGGCTGACTCTCCAAATCTCTCTCACGATCCAGCCTCGATTCATCCTGTTGCCTGAGCCCTCGACCTTGATCCAGCGGCGCAACGCAGATCCAGTCCTCCCCCTCAGTCCTCTCTCCCGAGCTCTCACACATCAGACGCCCATGAAAAAAAGCCCCAAATTCTGCATCGATCGATCTAGGGTTTTGGTCCTTGACATCTGATTCTTCTTCTCTCTTTGTTTGTTTGATCTGATCCGTTGGAAGATGAGAAGAGTTGCGGAGTTGGGATTCTAGCCTTCTACGATTTTTGTAAACTATGAGGGAATTGGCTTTCTTCTGAAACTTTATTTCAGGTTTGACCTTTAACTTTTCTCATGTTTTTGTAAACCTTTCTAATTTATTGAAGAACTTTGCTTGATCATCATTTTGCATGTTTTCTGTTGCTATTTCATTCTATGTTATAATGTTAACTCACTGGGATCTTTGCTATTTCATATCTGTTGCTTATATTCTGTTTGATTATGTCAAAATTTTTTCTCTCAAGTGTTGGATTGATTTATTCTTGGCATATGTTAATAATTTGAGAATTTATTTTGCGGGAGTTTGTTAATTAGAGGATACTAAATCAGTTATATGCTAAAAGAGCTATCCATTGTTTACTGATTTTTATAATGATAGAGGTTCATTACACATTTGAAGAAAAATAAAAATCAATGATCTTAATATAATCATCAGCCCATGGTTATATCATTTGATTTCTTAATTTAGCTTCACATGTTTGCTTCAGTTTAATACTTCTGATTAGACTTTCAGTAGAGGCAAATAATGCATCAAAGTTAAACCCTATTATGTAACATTTTAAATACCAGACTAATTTTGTAGCTTTTCTTGATGCTTATTCTTGGTAATTTGTTTCTATTCTTTCGAATGGGAAAGCTAGAGAACCTTCTTCAATCCGCATCTTCTATTCTTCGAGGCATGATTCTTTTGCATATACAACGGAAAAATTGGCATGTTTTTTTTTAATTTTATCTAAATCTTCTCTTTATCTAATGATTCTTCTCTTATATTGCTAGATTTGTTTGCATGAAATATAATTGAATGGTACGGTGATGCTTTTTTAGACACACCGCTGCTCTAAACTGTTAGACATGGATAGGTTATCATGTCACAAAGAAATCTTTATTTTTTAAGAAGAGAGAGAGAGAGACGAGCCTCCTACCAAGTTACAAAGACTTGGACAAATCAACATATTTTGATTTTTTTTTTTTCTGGGAGGCAAATTTTGTATACAATAGAGATTGTGATATAAAATCTCTCTTTTATTTTGGAACTTTTTATATAGACTTTTTTAAAGCATATGTTACAAAGGATTGCAACCCACCTCAAAATTTATTCCTAGTTCCACCTCTAGGCACATATTAATCAGTGAATTCAAGAAATCGACACCAAAGCAAGTACAGAAACACTGACCGGAGGTGGATAAGTAAATAAAATAGCATTCTTCTCCTTCGTGTAGCTGATGAATTGCAGCACTCCATTGAAAACTACATACTTGCCAAAGTCAAAGAAAACCAAAAAAATCTTTTCTTGGAAGTAAAAAATCATTCAAAACGATAATTCTTTCAGAGAATAAAAAGAGATCAAAGAAAAGGATATAATCCTATGCAAACGAGAAGAAAATCCCTATTCTCTGGGAATTTCTTGGGATAAAACTGAGCGAGAAGCGCGATCCCGATGATAACCGCTCCAATAAACAATCTCACATTGCTGAGCCTCACATCCTCGACGTATCCTCGGCTGGTGACGACCTGAAACCGATGAGAACGAGAGATCCAAATATAAACCCTAGAAGAGACTAGCGATCGAGAGATCGCAGTGAATTGAAAACTGATTTGTTCTTACCTCGGTGACGGATTCATCGAGGAGGTGCTTGATCGAATGGGGATCTAAGAGATTCGCTTTCTTAGGGTTTTTGGTCGCGGTCGCCATCTCTCTCTCGCCGGCGCAGCTGAGTCGTTTCTATTGTGTGTTAATTTTTGGGGTTTTATGTTTTTCTTTTTGTCCTCTCCATGTCTGAAGCGTGCGAACGCTCGGGCGTTTCTGAATTCAACGTCATCGGGTCGGGTCCGGTCGGGTTCTGGATTTAATTAGATTGCGAAATGGATTTAAACTGGTGTGCCGTCAATGTCGGTGAAAAATTGACCGGTCAGTCTCGAGAAGAAAGAGAAGGGAGAGGAAGAGGAAGAGGAAGCAGAAATAGGAAGAAGTATGGAGAGTTGGAGAGGAAGAAGAAAGAGAAAACAGACGGATAAAATTTCTATACGAGTGACGGGAGAAAACTTCCTTTCAGTCGGTTTTAATTATAATGGATATTTTTCCACTTTCTTCTCTCCAAAGTCTAAACACGATAATTAGCGTGCGTTGATAAAAATTGCACTACTAGTAAATCGTCGCTGTCGGTGAAAGACCAACGTCAGGAAGAGAAAGGAGAAGGAGGGGAACTGAGAGGAGAAGAAGAAATAGGAGGTGGATGCTGCCCTCTCTCGCGCGAATGAAAACGGATGGATGGACAAAGATTTTATATGAGTCATGTAAGAAAATCTCCCTTAGTTCAGTTTGACAAGTTTTGTTGAATTTGAATCTTAACTACCCACTATTTTGTAGAGAACTCTGATTCAATCAATCTATAACTAACACTAATACACTATTCCCTTCGTGTCCGACGCTCACAACTGTTTTACACTCAGAAAGAATCAGAACCGTCAACAAAGAAAAACTTATTCTAGACTTGAAAATATCCTAATCTATACTAATTTTGAGTGTGTGTCACAATGAAATAATGATTTTGTTGCGCTACTACTTTTTAAATTCATGTATAAATAAAAATATAAAACTCTTATCATACAAGGAATCTTATTAGAGGAAAGAAATTTAGTATCTTATTTAGCTACGATAAAGAAAGTAGGGCTTGTTTGGAACCTATGACTCTTTAACTCAAATTAAGATTCTAATCTAATAAGCAATTGAAAAGAACTAATAAACCTAATACGAGCTTCCCTTTTTTTTTTGTTAATATACGGGTATCCCAGAGGTCTTGCAATTATCTCCCAAACTAATCTTCTGCATATCACAGCTCGTCTCAAACTAATCTTCTGCACACCACAGCTCGACCCCCTCGACTGTGATAGGAAAACTTCGGAGCATAATCACGTGAGAGAAATGTCGCCCCTTATAGAATTCGAACCGACACCCATTGGAGAGCAAAACCAACGGCATACCAATGGAGCACAAGAGGATTGACTACTAAGAGCTTATACTTGCACGTGCGCAAAGTATTTCCTGGTGTGAGTTTAAAGGCAGGGATGGATAATTCTTTCCTCATATACTGCTCAAAACCAAGAAATTGCTGCCATTGTGAGTAATTTTTAACCAAAAACTTGAGGGAAAATGAAACAGACAGAACAAACAAAGTCCCAAGACGCACTTTTTACATTTCACAGAGCACATTTGTTCAAGGAAATGATAATACAAGCTTATGAATAAAATCTGACAAGCCTCTACTACATATTTGTTTTCTGGCTATAATAAAAAGCAGAAGCCAGAACAATGACAGAAATAAAATTTGATACACCTCACAGATGAATTACTAGCTTCTGCATTTCCCATCTGTGAGAATTTTCTGTACAATTTCTTTTTACCCTTCTTCTCCCCCCTAATATATACAGTGAAACAATGGCTAAACTACAACAGGTGGTGATAGCAGACTGGTTGTTATTCTGATGGTAATGGGTTTCCAAGAGGCAAAGGTTAGTGGCGTCTCCACCCTCGCTGAGCTGGGGCGGTGGAAGCGAGGCCTCGCTCGTACATCCGCTGGATCTCTTCCCTGTATTCTGTCAAAGATTTGTCGGGTATGGCCGGTGTCAGCTCCACAACATCCCCCATCTTCAACGTCTGATTTGGGTCGCTCACAGGCTTGTGGTTCAGCCTTGGCCTCAGCTCCTCCTTTGCTGAGAAGTTGTAAGGGCTCCACCTAGTGCTCCCTCGTCCAGATCTCTCCAACAAATCCATTACTGTCGAGTTTGGAGGAAATTCCTGCACTGACATCTGAAAAACACACGCATAACTCAATTAGCTAACAGCTGTGGTCAAGATTGTCGACTCAGTAAAGCAGGAGCATGAAGTCTAAGCCTCAAGCAGAGCACAATCAGGTTTTCCCTTGCCCCATTCACTCCAAGATCCATAAAGAGTGCAATCATAAGGTTCATGCAGCTAACGGTACGTGACGGAACATCACATCCTAAAAGTCACAAGGCTGTAGCCTAGTATGCGCGAGATTTGAACCTCATGCTTCTTGCACAACTGCAATAGGCTTTTCCACTATGCTATAGTGGCATGCAGAGAACACCCACATATCACCCCATGATTTTATAATTCTGGTCTCTAGCTTTATTTCATTTACATCGTCACCAAGCGTGAACTTATTTAACTATCACAAGTTCTGCTTTTAGCTTAGACCTATTTCCTTTTCTATGTATGGACATTTCTGACTTCATGATCAAAACTACTACATTAATTTGTTGAGGTTTTGCATCTGGTATAATCTAACGGAGGTCATTTGGTGTTGGAACAGGAACGATACATATAGAACTCCTAAAGCTTGTATTAATTGCATCATGCTCATAAGAGAGTCAATGTGCCATGCCTCCATCTCATCAACCATGTGTTGTGCATAGGAATAGCTACATTCAACAAGAGCACAAATAGAATGGAAAATACTTGAGGATGTCAAGATCTGCCAGAAATAACAAACGTGTCATGCTTGTACAACATATACTCTTCAGACCTTATTAAGGAAACATACTCTCTTCAGATTAATAAACCTAAGTAAGAGTTCATAATTATAAATAACAGACTGATGTAAAATATGATAAATAACCCCATTTTAGTTCCATAACATGGCATCCACGTGTCATTTATGGATCACATCTCCCCTTTGTGAAGATTCATAGTAAACATCATTTACATTATTAAGCTCTAAAATAAATCATATCAATGTATAGACGTTAGATCTTAAAGAAAATATCTTAATAAATGAAACACAGTAATATGAACGTATTTAACTATTAACTTGTAGTTTAAGCATATTAGAATGTTAAGTGAATAAATGACGATCCCAACATCTAACTACATTATTAACTATTAGTCTGATTTCACATATTAATAGGTTGTCCTAATTGTATAGCACAAGTAGCTAATTAACAAAAAGTTTACTGCAAGGGAGACACATGATCATGAGTGCATTACTATAATTCCAATACATTGAAAGGAAAAGAACCAACCTTTCAATGTCTTCAGATAAATAAACCTAAGTAAGAGTTCAGAATTATAAATAACAGACTTGAGGTAAAATATGATAAACAACCCCATTTTAGTTCCATAACATGGCATTCACGTGTCATTTATGGATCACATCTCCCCTCTGTGAAGATTCATAGTAAACATCATTTACATTTTTAAGCTCTAAAATAAATCATATCAATGTATAGACATTAGATCTTAAAGAAAATATCTTAATAAATGAAACACAGTAATATGAACACATTTAACTATTAACTTGTAGTTTAAGCATATTAGAATGTTATGTGAATAAATGACGATCCCAACATCTAACTACATTATTAACTTTTAGTCTGATTTCACATATTAATAGGTTGTCCTAATTGTATAGCACAAGTAGCTAATTAACAAAAAGTTTACTGCAAGGGAGACACATGATCATGAGTGCACTACTATAATTCCAAGATATTGAAAGGAAAAGAACCAACCTTTCTCATTCTCTAATATGTTTCCAAGACATTGAAAGGGGGGGGGGGGGAAAAAAAAAAACCTAACCTTCTCATTCTCCAATATAATGATGAAGATGGGTCCGTCATGATTGCACTGCCTACTGTAAGAATAAGGGCAGTCCGCAGAGTGAGATGGAAATGGGCATGGTGGCCTAATCAAATCAGAATCATACATTGGCAGGGATCGGTCACTGTTCATCGCCTCACACTGCCACGACACAACCCATCTAGCCCATTCCACCATCTGCAGCACGAATGAAGAGTGCTTGCAGTCACCTTCCTTGTATCTCCAGTGGGCAGCAAACCCAAACTCCGCCTGCAAATGCATCTCCTTAGTTCGGATTTGAACTTCCAGTGGAAGCATTTCTTCACCCACAACGACAGTGTGAATAGACTGGTACCTGCATGCAACTAGCAGCATTAAGAACCATAAACAAAGATCAGAACTGCACCAATCCATACCCATGTTATAACACCTACCCATTAAATTTGGGATGGATGATGTAGTCCTTGAACCTACCAAGCACTTCGGGCCATAATTGGTGAACAACATCCAACGCTTTGTAACAATCTTCCTTTTTATCAACTATCAAGCGTAATCCATGAATGTCATGGATTTCGTCCATGGAAAGCTTTTTCCTGAAAAAATAGATAATTTCAGAACTTAATACCACAGTGCTCGTCAAGTTACAAGATACACAAGTGAAGGACAAAAAACAGAACATGGTAGATGGATATAAGAGAGAGCATACTTTTGCATCTTGGAGAAAATACTGTACAAGCTCTTATGTCTGCCTGACAGAACATGATAAGAAACACCTTCATCCTTGAGAGCCTTTTCCAACTTCTCTATCGCTGACGAAATCATTGCTTCATCAAAGGACTTGACGAGCTGGGACGATAGCTCTTTATGCTGCTCCGGGTAGAGGTATTTGAAGCACAGATTTTCCAGCTGCTCCTTCCAAGTAAATATTCCCAATCTGTTGGCCAAAGGAGCAAAGATCTCCAGAGTCTCCTTTGCGAACCTCTCCTGCTTGACAATGGGCAATGCTTCCAATGTCATCATGTTATGAAGTCTGTCTGCAAGTTTGATAAGAACTGCTCTGGCATCTGCCATTGCAAGAAACATTGTATGTAATCGATCAGCCTCAACTGTTTTACTTGCAGTGTTATTATCACGAGCCAACTTGCTCAGATGACTTAGCTTAGACACCTGCATCAAAAGATAAACAGCAGCAAAATTAAAATACTATTTGATGGTAAACCCTCTGAAAATTTCAGGTTTTACATATTAACACATTTTCCCTGAAATTCTGCCCATTGCTACCCAGAAGATTAAAGAACAATAATTTCTACCAGAAATATCTTGCAAACAGATATGTGTAAATAAATAACAGCAATTAAATATGACTAACGTTGATAATGACACAAAGAAACAAAATTAACAGATACTATGCATATAAATGCCAAACATTGCCTGTTCTGGACTAGGTAAGAACCATAATCAAGAAACAGGACAGAAAACTCATTAGGTTCAGCTGTCATCTCAATTACCAGTTTGTTTAAGAACTGACAGCAAAAAATTTCATAGTTAAAATGACAATGTATTATGTGCTTATCTAAAGTACTTTCCAAGATCACAAGTTTATGCCCCATAAAGGGAGCTAACTCAACATCTGAATAAGCAGATTTGGCGCAAGTTGGCAAGTTGTAATTTGACACGGAACAAAACAGATTCACAAGTAACACAAGTTATGCTAATTAGCACCAAAAAATGGAGTCAGATAGCCAAAATACAAGCATGGCATCTCATTAATCCCCCTCTGAGGATGATTTAGACACTCTAAGTCACCATGACACATTTTGAATTACCTAACACAGTCAACAATTCAAGTAACATAAATGTATAGAAATTGAATCAAAATTCCAACACCTAGTTGTTATCTAACTGCAAGAATGCCTCGACAATGCCAACGCAACAAAGGAATACAGTTCACTCCGAAAAAGAAAAAAAAAATTGCAAAAGTTAATTTGAAGATAATCCAAAAGTTTGTAGAATAAGATGGAAGTGAGCTTACGCCTTCAACCAGATCAGCAACACCTGCCCCAAACATCCTGAAAATATAGTCGTAATTCATAAAAGAATCATCAAGTGTATCATGTAAAAGCCCTGCAGCAACAACCGTAGCATTAGCACCAATCTTTGCTAACAATTCCGCCGTCTCCACGCAATGCAGTAAGTATGGATCTCCGCTTGCCCTCATCTAATTAGCAAAAGAATGACAAATCATTTCAAATTCGCAAACTACAAGTCATCAACTGCAACAAAAGACCAAATGAAGAAACCATTTTGTAAAAAGCACTAAATCTAAAAAGAAGAACGAAAAGAAGGAACAAAAAAATTACCAATTTCAAATAAATCCGCACAAATTCCACTACATCAAACAACTACAAGTCAGATAATATAAACATTAAGAGAAAATACATTGAAGTCAATGCATGAAAATATATCACTCAATCAAAAATCCATATCTATGATTAGATACACATCACAATTTTATTTGAACACTAGACCATTCCATCAACAACAACAAAACCATCAAAGCAACTCTCTTTAAAAGACCATCCAGAGAAAAAACCCATTTCATGCAGAAATACAAAAATGGCTACAGATTAGGAAAACTTTTGAGACCACTGCAATTGAAGTATTAAAACTAAGGTAAGCCCATTAAACTTAACTTGCAATCAAGTAAGTTATGAAAATCAATTCGTGATTCACAACAAAACCATCATAAGGGCAAGCAGAAACTTGGTCTCACAACTCATATGCAACCGACACAGAGAGAAGAAGAAAAATCACCTGCCCCCTGTGAGCTTTTTCCGCTTCATAAAATGCCTTAACTACCAGCTCCTCATGAAAGATCTTATGGCGCGACTGCGCCCCCAACAGAAAATCTCTCGCATACTCTTCACACTCCAACTCCACCAAACTCTCATCCAAGTCAAACGTAAGCTCCTCCACGTCAACTCCCCCTCCAAAACCCATCGAATGATTAGAATCTAAACAAGACCCCAACGCATTCCTCACAAACCCGTTAAAGATCCGATCTTTCTTCCAATCCCTCGGAATTCTCATCAAAGGCGGGCTCTTTGATGACCCACTGCAAGATACCGGCCCGTTGAAGACCGAGACAGGGCTAGGATCGCGACATTTGAAGGAACTAGAGTAAGACGAGTAAGAGAACGAGCTCGATAGATCGTCGCACCGGTCGTGCCACAAAGAATTGAGCTCGTCGCCGTTGCTGATCGAGTGGCGGACCGAAGGCGACGAGAACAAGCAGGAGAGGCCGCCGGCGATCGGCTTCTGGGCTGAGCTAGGGTTAGGGTTCAGATCGTGGTCCGGGGAGCAGTGAGACGAGGAAGAGGCGATCGAAGAGCAGACGGAGCTCGGCGGGCCGGCGTAGAGCGCGATCGCGGGGACGGACATGGCGGATCGGGGACGGTGGGTACCCTGATTGGAGAGATTTTGGGGATTTGAAGAGGGGATGGAGGACGAATTAGGGTTCAAGATTGGGGATTGAATTTGGAAGCCCTAGGTTTCGTGGAAATTGGGGATTTTCTGTCTCTGTTCGTTTTCTTGTGTTCGCGGTGAGGAATCTGAGATTTCGCTCTCATTGCTTCTAGGCCAGAGGAAACGGAGACGTTACAATGACCGAAACACCCTTGTCGATATTTGGGAAGGGCAGGCCCATAAGTCCCGCAACTGATCAAAATTAGCTAATATATGTTTTTTTTTTTCAATATGATTAGTAGATGGATTAATATTGTTAAATAAATACTGATAAAAAAAATATTTGGATAAGAAGGAAATCATCGTCAATGAGTTAAATTTGATAAAAAGGTATAAAATATTAGCAACCTTGAATAGATTGAACATAGTTCATATTTACAAAACATGAAATTTATTCTCTAAAAAACACAACACAAAGAGATCAAAATCAAAATTTCAACAAAAACATGTATTAAAATATTCACAAAATAAATTACGATCATACAGATAAGAACCAGCTAATATAAAAATACAAAGTCACAAAAGTTTACGTGCGAAAGTCTCAAAGCAAAATAAATATTAAAAAATGCAAAAATATAAAAAAAATCAACGAGTCGTGACAATAAGACTATAAGACTAGACTACTACTTATGATGTCTTATCACGCTTCTTTATATTTAAGTGCTTGTAAGTCAAAAAAGCATTCTCGGTGGGAATCTTGATGCGCTCTTACTGTAAAGAGGCCTTTTGATACTCCATTATCTCCTAAATTATATTCTTTATAAAAAGTTTGATGTCAACTTCAAGGACACTAGAAAACAGCTAACTTAATATAATAAACAACTAATTGCAGATTACATGTTAGTATCAAACTTTAGCCTGTGCTTCCCCAATCATTTGTTTGCTCAATCACCAAACGTAGAATTAAAGAGATTGCTTGAGCCAGCCCGCTACGGCCCAACTAAGGATACAATGGTCATTCCCCGCTTTCACATTTACGGGGTTCCGGGTAAACCCGACCACGTCATCAGCGGTGAGCTAACCGCCAGGGACTTCTGAAGAGATTGAGGGCCAGGCTACAAGATTCCGGATACCACGTGTCAAACGAACGCGGAACAGTCCCCGACACGTGTTTGAACAGGCAACCGTCCCGGGCCGGCGTGTCGCAGAGCGCGGAGCTGCCGACCCCGCTTGCGTGGCAGCCGACGAGAGTCGCATAGGTGTCGGTTGACCCGCCCGCGCACGGCTCGTGCCCTTTGATATCGGAGGAGAGTACGGTCACGGGTGGCGGCCGTTGATTGAGGGGGACGCTGGGCCATGCTTGACCGGCGTCCAGCTTTACACCCAATTAGTCACCCAGTCAATGACAGGTGGGTCCATCCTCAAAGAGGACGTATCGCATTACCTTCTTTTTGCAATCAGTTTTCAGTTGAAATTTCTTTTTCTTTTCCTTTTCCTTTTTAGAAAAAAATGTGAAATTCTATTGATGCAATCTATCTTACAAAAGTATCAAAGAATTATAGAATTATATACTCCGTATATATCACGTATCTCTGTAACCGTACATGACAAATCCTCTTCAAATGATATATTGACACTATCGAAAATAGATTAGATTGAATGCTTCTTTCATGGCCAATTTAAAAGTGTCAATAATTAGGACAGGATAGAAAAGAAAACTAATTATACATAGAAACTTTAACATTATATTTTTTTTAAAAAAAATCTGAAAAAAATGTTTTTTTTAAGAATAGAAAAATCTAAATGCTTAAAATTCACTCGTGTTAGGAAAGAAAAAGGAAATTTTATGGTTTTCGAGATTTGTGGAAGTAGAGAGTGATGATATTGTGTGGAAGAAGAGGGTGGTGATAATGAAGATGAAAGATGAGAGAAGATGATTTTATAGTACTTAAGAGGAGATTGATGGTTTTGATGGTGTGTTTGGAAATTTATGGAAGAAAAATGTGATGAAAGAAAGAAAGTTTGATGAAGAAAATTGATAGGTTTAGTTGTATTGGAGAATTTAGAAAGAAGAAGACAATGGAGTTTGAAGATGAAAGAGGAGAAGAAGAGGAGATGGTGAATTAACCTTATTTTTCTTCTTCAGTGAAATGAATTATGGCAAAATGAGGATGTTGAGGGCATAACAAGCCTTTTTCCATCCAAAAGCTAATATAACTATATAAGGGTTAGATTTATAAACCTCAAAAAATTTGAAAAGTAAATTAGTAATATGAAAAAATTGGGTGGTAATTTTCTAAATAAGGAAGATTTAGAGGGTAGCATGCATCACAAAAACTCTAAGATGTATACTTTACACTAGAGAATCCAAAAAGAAGATTCAAATTATATCCATGTAAATTGGCCAAGTGTAAAATATTCTTTATTCTTTTTTTTATAGTCAGTCAAGCTCAACTCATGAGGTGTGATAATTTCTTCACTTGTTGAAGATTGTGAATTTAAATTTCTCCATGTGCATTTGGTGCGCTCTCTGCAACTTCTTATTCAGAACTCCCCATTTGCTATTAAGGTGTTCTTTTCTTCACTTCACTCACAAGTAACTTGTTTATTTCACTCTCATAAAAATAAACTTTTGAATGAGAAAGAGAATTTGATACCAAACTTTTTAATCATTCATCAGCTATGATGGACGATTCACAACGCGAAAGAACCAGTTCTTTCGTGTGTTAGAGCCAACCCAAGCCCCAGTAGAATAAAAATAAAGCATCAGCTCCCAATGTTTACACGTATTCCCACGGTTCATTTTCCCCTCTTTTTTCTTACATATTTTAAATATATATTTGGAAAAGTAATTATGTATACAGACTACTGACAAGTAATATAAAAGCTACTTTATTTAACATTAAAAATTCTTTTATGCCTAATAATATAATTTTTAGTAAACTATAAAATTAATAAAGAAGTACATAAGCTGCTTAGCAATTATTGGCTGATTATTGGATGTGAAAGTCGTAAAAGACCGTAATTCGTAAATGACTTACAACTCAATTACAATTACGACGTCTGTCTGGACCGTAATTCGTAAAAGACTTGCGCAACTCAATTACCATTCACTTGCAACTCAATTACCACTCACTGACAACTCAATACAGTTAATTTTGTGATCATGCAAATTTGTATTATTTTTTATATTAATATTATTTTTTTAACATTTAACATTTTAGTATTTATTTTCAATATAAAAAATTTTAAATTACCAAATAGTTAATTTTATGATTAACTTTTCCACTTACGACTTACACATTACTACAATCACACACCGTAAAACACAATACACTTTCCCACTTAGGGCCTGTTTGTTTCGTTGCAAAACGTCGCAAGTCGTAAGTCGTAAAATGAGAATGGAAAAAGTGAACTGTAGCAGAGAAAATATATTGTGTTTTACGGTGTTTGGTTGATAAAGTGAAGTGTAAATGGAAAAATATATTGTGTTTTACGGTGTTTGGTTGATAAAGTGAAAGTGTAAATGGTAAAGTATATTGTGTTTTACGGTATTTGGTTGGTAATGTAAAAGTGTAAGTGGAAAAGTTGACCACAAAATTAACTGTAGCAGTGATTTAAATATTATAAATACTATTAAATTAAATCTACTATTGCAAATTAAATTGTATTAATAAATTTGAGGTAAAAAATTAATAATCTTAATATTTTATTTATAACAATAATATTAATAAAATATTAGTATAAATAGTAAAATATTACTAAAATATTAACTAAATAAATAATATAAAATTTTAAGAAAATCTAAAGAACATTAATAAAATTTTAAGAAAACTAATAAAATATAAATATTAAAAAATCTTACAAAAATAATAAAATATAGTTATAATTATAATATTAAAAATACTTGAAAATTATTATAATATAAATTTTATTATAATATTATTGTAATATTATAGAAATATAAAATTAACAAAGTAAAATATAATTATAATTTAATAATAAATTATCAATATAGTATTATTATACTGAATTATTATTACAACATTAACATAATAAAATATTAATATAATAATAAAATATATTATGATATTAATAAAGTAATTTTTTATATTAAAAAATACATAATTAAATATATAGTAATTTTATATTAAAGTATAATATTTTTATATTAATAAAATATTAACTCTAAATAAAATAATAAAAAATGGAATAAGTATTAATAAAATAATAAAATATTAAATAAAATATTAAATAAAAATATGAAATTAAAATAGTAAAATATAAATATTAAAACAATATTAAAAACAATAAAAAAAATTAAATATTAAAATATAAAATAATTAAATAAGAAATTGAACACTATTTAAAATATAAATATTTAATAATATTAAATTATATATTGATTATCAAGTAACTGTTTTGAACTGTAAGTGTACTACAAGTGAGAGTTACATGACCACAAAATTAACTGTAGCAACTGCAAGTGAGAAAATATGAGTGTAAAAATGAGATTTACATGACCACAAATTTAACTGTAGCAACTGCAAGTGGGAAAAGAAGAGTTGCATTTTGCAACTTATTTTTCAGCGAAACAAACAACAGAAAATGGAAAAGAAGTTTTACGACTTGCGTTTTGTGGCAAAACAAACACGCCCTTACAACTTTATATTACCAATCAAATACCGTAAAACTTACATACATTTAACTCATTTACTACTGTAAAAGAATTTACCAATTACGACTTACAAATTACGATCAATTACGACAACCAAATAAACCCTACGTATAAACTTCTACTCTTCCGAGGTTTGTATTTGTATTTTTATATAATTGCACATTTCTATCATTTGCATTGCTTGGTTATTTTTTCCATTTCAAAAATATAATGTAGTATTCTAACACTTTCCGCAGCCATTTTGGGGAAAAAAAAAAAGGGGAAGAATGGTAATAATAAAAATACGAACTGCATAAAGCTTCTGTATGTAAATTGTTGGTAATGTTTTTACCATTTCAGAAATATAACTTCCTGTAGTATTCTACCACTTTCCGCGTAGATTTTGTTTGTCTTGAAAGTGAGCAAAAATTGAGTTTTTTTTAACTCTGACACGTGAACCCACGTGCTTTTCACCACATCCACTTTATTTGTTTGTTGTGCAACTGAGAACTAAAAGTGTGAGAACCTCACATGAAATCTCAACTTTTTAATACTTTAGTGTTGCATCAGAATTTCAAGATAAAACTCGAAAAAAGCCAGAAAACTGAACATAAGACCCCCCACTTTTCTTTCTTTTGTTTTCCAATAGCCAAACAGGACCTTAACAAAAAATATGCCAGCATTTATTATACGTGTGCTTCTTCACAATATGTCTCTGCGTAGAAGCCCAAGTTTAAAAATTCTCCGCAAACCAAGCATTCAAACAATAAGCACCCTTCTATTCAAATGAAAAAATATTTGCATGGAAGAATAAATTAACGGAAACAACTTAATAAGAAGGACAGGAACAACAAAAAAACAGTAGGCTTCAATTCTATGAAAGAATAAAGCTCGATCATGTAGAAATAACAATGGAACTGCAGAATAAAAAGAAGACCCACCAAAAAAAAAAATTTTAAACATAATGGTCTATATTTATAAACAAGGCAATAGTCAAAATAATAAGAAAAATATTATCTAGAACATTTAAGACCACATAGGGACTAGAATGATTAATGAGGGAAGTGAAGAAAAAATAATACTGATATATTGATTTGATGCCACCAATGTATTGAACAAAATAATCAAATAAGGACATCTATTAAAAGGGGCTAAAAAAAAAAACATTTCAATCGTGATTGTAGTGCAGTGATAAAATCTCTTTGTAATGAGAAGAAATGAAGACTTCCCAAACAATTATTAACTTACTAACCCAATGCACTTCACTGAATCTAGATAATTCTGGCCACAGACTCTACATAGAATCAAGTAACTAAATATTAATACATTTCAGCACAAGCTAGAAATATGTTGTCAAAGATGCATTAAAGGACCAACCACATAAAATTGTCCAAATTTACTTTTAATACCCAAGGACAAAGTTCAAATTAAGGGAAAGCAAACAAATTGCAGGTACAACATAAACAACACACAGTCTCAAACTTGCATTGGATCAAGGATGATTCTACTCAGCAATGGATATTGGCCTCCTAACAAAAGGTTTTATAATAATCAAAGAACACTGAAACTATCAGACAAAGATCAAACCCATAACACAAACAAATTCAAACCAAAATATCATGATGTGGCAAACTTGCATTTGATCAGAGATGCATCAAATTCACTATAACAGAATCATAAATCTAAACGACAATTAAAATCACTGTTCAGCTGATTAAAGATTATAATAGCATAATAGCTAAATTAACCTATAATGAGAAGAGATTCAAAGCAACAAAAGCATTCAGATCTAAACCTCATACTGAATCTCAACAGTGCAGGTAAATAAAATTTTCGAGACAAAATGTAATATTAATGGTTCTAACTAGCCAACACATTCAAAAACCAAACTTTAAGACACTAAAATCTCAAAAAGCCCTAATCAGAGAGCAGTACCCGCTCAGGCCGTGAGCACGACAGCGCCGCCGGCCTCCTTGATCTTCTTCTCGGCGGTCTTCGACACGAGCTTGGCCTTCACCACCACGGGCTTTCCCTCCGGCAGCATCCCCTTGCCGAGAACCTTGAAGTACCCGAACTGGCCGACGTCGATCATCGGGGCGGATCCGGACGCGATCTGCTCCTTGACCTTTTCGGGGATCAACGACCAGAGCTTGTCGACGTTCACCGTGGGGCAATGGAACTTGTTGCGAAGACGGTGAAAGTAGCGCATACCAACCTTGCCGAAGTAGCCGGGATGATACTTGTCGAAGAGAATCCGGTGGTGGTGCATGCCTCCGGCGTTCCCGCGACCGCCCGGGTGCTTGCGGTGCTTGCCGATGCGGCCGTGCCCGGCGCTGACGTGGCCACGCTTCTTGCGGTTCTTCTTGAATCGGGTAGTCATCGCGGCGTCAGCGCCTAGGGTTAGGGTTTTGGGAGGAGAAATGGGAACGAGGGAGTCTGTGATTTATCTATAGGATGAGATATTGAGCGGGGCCGTTGGATTTGGAGATGATGGGCTGGATTAATTTGTTATTGGGCCTGGGCTTGATTAGTGGGCTGGATTCTACAGTAACGATTTAAATTTTACAAATTTAAATTACAGAATAATCAATAAACTGCATTGTAAATTATTGGGATTAGATGATTAATAAAAATCTTAGTCAAAACCATAAGCGAGCAATTTTAGAAGATTGATGGGATTTTACAATAGTTTGATTGGCTTCCTCGAGTTTACAGACGAGCACAATCTCTATATAGTTCATCCGGCCAAACTGGGGAGTTCATCCATACAATTTTTGAGAGGTTGTTTAAAGAAAGCTTGCGGAAGTAAGCGAATAGGGAAGCGTCATTTCTTACTTCTCTATCTATTCAAACACCGAAAAAATAAAGAAAGAGAGAAAACCACCTCTTTTTTTCTCCTTTCTTTTTTACACAACTATTTTCTCACTTCTAAGGCGCTACAGTTAATTTTGTGGTGATGTAAATCTCATTTGTAATGAGTTGTATCTCAAACAGTTAATCTGTGATCATAAAAATCCCAATTGCATTTTAATTACAGTTCAATTTTTATTTTTTAATTAATTTTTATTTTAATATTATTTTACGGTTAACTCTGTGGTCAACTTTTTCACTTCCACTTTCACACTATCATTCAAACACCGAAAAAAATATAACATTTTTCAAATCACACTTCTTAATAACTAACAAATACCGAAAAACTTACTAACCAATTCTCAAGTTCCAAAAAAAAACTATTACTATTTCCTTACTTTCTGGTGTGATCAGAGAATATGGGCAATTCATGTGTTTTTTTTTCCCCTACTTACCGCAAGTTTCACAAGCTTCGTGAGAGTTTTGTTTTCTCCAATGTCATCTTGATTTCATCTTATAACTGAGGCAAAAAAATTGATAAATGAGAGTTTTAGTTTCCCAAAGCTTTCTTGATTTCCTCTTATTGTTGCGTCAAGAAATCACCCGAGACCCTTCTAAAAGAATGAATCAGTCATGATTGATACCTTCTTAAGTTGCTATTATGCTATTATTCATGTTATTAGCTCTGAGTTGCAACCTTGTTTTTTTTTCCTAAATTGTTTTTTATAGTATTATTTTTTAAATTACTGAGGTCAGCCGAACCAAAAATAAATCACCTGGCCCACGTGTGGACAAAGAGCACGTCGTTAGCTTCCAAATTTTATATTTAAACTACTCAACCTTTTACATTACTCTCAACGTGGTACTAAATAGTTTCTACTCTTTTTAGTCTCTTTTTAGCTGTTAAATTAGACCAACTTCTGACTTGAATATCTCATTCATTCGGAAACAAAAATGAACATCTGAATATACCACGTTCATCTCCAATGAAAGGAGAACATATTTCAACCATCACTTGTACATTTCTAGCAAAAGATCATGCCTGTGTTCAGCTTAAAATTTACTTGAAATTTCTTATTTCCCCACAACAACAAAAATAAGCATGATACTATTTCTAAAATCAAATAAACTTATATATTCCAAAAAAAAAAATTTACAATAACTCAAGTATCACTTTAAAATAGTGGTAAAATCTTTCCAGTAAGCAAGAAGTCTGGATTCAAATCCTACGAGAAAAAAAAAAAAAAAAGATTTACAATTTCTGGAGTCTCCCTCCCTCCCGCAGTCTCATCTCAGCTGCTTTGCTCCTGCAACAAAGGGAGCAGTGGCGGACCCTGTGGTGGGCTGGGTCGAGCTATAGCCTGGCCCATTTTTCAAATATTGTCTTAAATTCATTTTTATTTTTTTCTTTTTCAAATATTGCGTTAAATCTCCTTCTATTTTGGTTTTCTTTTAGTAAATTTATTACTAGTTCCACATATGATTCAGTAAAGAACATTGTTTTATTCTTTTGGGAAATGCATATAATTCATAAGTATATGTTAAAAAAAATTGTAACCCACCCTAAAATTTATACCTGATTCCGTCCCTAAAAGGGAGCAAGACAACCCGCTGTTATTGCTCTTGGTTATTCCTCGTCCTTTGCCCTGTGTCTTCTTCCTCGGTCTCCTCCACTCTTCATCAGTTGCTCTCTTGGCAGTCAGGAGCTGGCAATCAGGACGTTTGAGGGTGTCCATCCACAGATACAGTGGAACTGACCCAGATGGTGGTATAATTTTGTTTCAATTTATCCCCAGCTCAAGCAATACCTGAAAGAGGAAGAGTAGGTTGCTCGTATATTGACAGAAATTAGAAACAGTAAAAAGGAAATCCAAAAGAAAAGAACTCACTCTTCGCTTTACAGAAAAAAAGGGCATGCAACGACAAGATCGAAGGATTAAAATAACAAATGAGCAAGTCTCAGTTTGCGCTGAAGCATTCACATCAGGCGAGAAAACGTAGCGTTGGTAAAGATTGTGGAAACTTTGCTGATCACGGCTATACCTGAAAGTACTGATGACAACAACGTTAAGCGTGACAGATTTATGCAGCCAAGGCTAAAGATTACAGCAATATGTTTGGAGGGCTTTTTGGTGTAGAGTAAAAGAATTAGTTGTTAGATCATAATCATTCATCAACTCTAATCATCTTCTTTGTCGTATGAAATTTTGTGATTTACATAGATTTCGCATGATATTGTGTGTAAATAATGTTGTCATATCTTCAAGTCAAAAATGACTGAAGCAAACTTCAAATCATGAGTAGGATACTTCTTCTCATGAGTTCTCAGTTGTGTGGAGGCATAAGCGATAACCCTTCCATGTTGTTTCAGTACGCATCTAAACCCCAACTTTGATGCATCACTATAAATGACATAATCTTCTATTCTTGAGAGCATGGCTAAAACTGGTGCTGAGCTTAATTTATCTTTTAGCTCCTAAAAACTCTTCTCTCGATTTTTCCCATATAAATTTGATACCTTCCCTTTTAATTGTGTTAGAGGTACTGTTATTGTGGAGAATTTTTTCACAAATCTTCTATAATAACCTGTCAGTTCTAAGAAATTCCAGACTTCTGCAATATTCTCGAGTTTAGACCAACCCTTGATTGCTTCCACCTTCAGCGGTCCACTGATACTCCTTCTTTTGATATAATATGATTTAAAAAGAGAATTTGTTTCCACGAAAATTCACAATTCTTAAATCTGACATATAATTGTTTTTCTTTTAACAACTGTAGAATTATTCTCAAATACTCATCTTGTTCTTTCTCACATTGGAATAGATTAATATATCATCAATAAATACCACCACAAACTGATCTAGATATAGACGAAATATTATGTTCATCAAATTCATAAAGGCTGTCGGAGCATTGATTAATTCAAATGGCATTACCAAAAAATCAAAATGTGCATATCTAATTCTAAAAGCAATTTTGAATACTTCTTCTGGTTTAACTGTTAATTGATGATACCTCAATCTCGGATTACTCTTGAAAAATACACACGAACCTTGAAGTTGATCAAATAAGTCATCAATTCTAAAAGCAGTTTAGACTCTCTGTTTCTTTTAGTTTTATTTTCGCACAAGAGTCTACCCCTTTAAAATGGTGGTTAAGTTCTCCAACAAAGCAGCATCCATGGAATGAATTGCTACTTGCAAGTAAGAATGCTGTGATATGTTAACCACAATCTTCCAAGCAAGGACACTACCAATTAGTTTCTATCAAAAAATAAAACTAATATCATAAGCATCATATTTATGCATTTTAACAGCTTATTAGATATGCACTGAATTTTTTGAAATAATATAAGTGGTGACAATATAGTTACATATGTCTCAACAAAATCAATAGAAAAAGAGGCAAGCCGGTTGGGTTGGGTTGGGGTGGGGGTGCTTCTCGTTGGCGTCTTCGCACTTAAATTCTTGCATCTTCTCGCTGCTATGCTCGTATGGTTCGGCTGTTCAACTAAATATCAGTGAAAAAGAGGAGCCAGAATCTGAGCCTAATTTTGAAGAGGAGGATATTTTGCCGTCTTTGAAATCCTGGCTCCACACCACTGGAACAAGGTCAAGCGAAGAAAAACCTGACAGTACCATATCTTTACCAAATGTCACTACAAAACATCAGGAAAAAGAGACATATGCTCATAGAAAATAAGCAAAATAACAAAAATGTCTCCAGATGCAGCTTTGTGAGCAGAAGCTAGGGAATTACAATGCAGAAGATGAGAACAAGTTCAAATTAAAATATGCAAAATTGTAACTATGGGGCTCACATTGCTCGTTCCCTTTCCCTTCGTTTGTGGCTGTTTAGTTTGGTTTGTATTTGTAATTAATATATTAGATATTATAATTTGCTTATCCAAGTCAACAAAGTCGCTTGGCCGAGTGGTTAAGGCGTGTGCCTGCTAAGTACATGGGGTTTCCCCGCGAGAGTTCGAATCTCTCAGGCGACGATAATTTCATTTTTTCTATTTTTCTTAGAAATGTGAAAAGAGAAATATTCACACATGGTATATTTAAAAATTCAAATTAACAATTCTTACAGTGGCACCGTATTCTGTGAAGAACATGGTCTTAGTCTTTCACCTGTTGTTTGCTGAGATTCTTTTTCCTCTGAAATCTTTCTCATCTCAACTTTTGACTAATTAACCCCATCATTTTCCTAATCTGAAAATTTTCCTCTCAAGGGAATCATGTGAACGTTACACATGTAATCACGACTTTTACAGTACGAGATTTGCCAAAGCTTCCCTGCATTTACAGTTGTAGTTTTCGTTCAAGATCGTCTGTTTTTTTTCTATTGCAACTTTCACAGTATGTGATTTTGAAAGTTTGATGCCTTCCCGAATTCAGAACCTCCATGACTCTGACAGATCAAACATGGAAATAGACTTCCACAGTTACAGAATGAAGTAGCCTGAAAGGAAGCAATCTGTACTTTCCAGATATCAGACGAAACACGCGAAGATAAACTTTTCTTTAAGGTCAGTAGTTGTAGAAGTGTGAAAACCAACATTTAATTTTGCTCTTTAGCTGCACATTCATGCTCTTCTTGGTGTAAGAACTAGTCCAGAATTGCACGAGTTTGTTTACCATGTGAAATATGAAGGGAAAAAGAAACTTTGAAGCAATAAAGGCAGGCAACATAATGTATACTATGACTATGTTGAAATTGGATCAAACCTGGCTTTTCTCTGATCTTTTGGTGCAAAAAACAATTCTTGTTGTGCAGGTGAAGTCTGCTGAAGGAGCTGACAAAAATGAAATAGAACGGTGAGCTGAGTGATTAAGTAATAAATATTTGATCAGATTTAAACATCTAAAATATCTGCGGAATCTGTCTTTGCCTTCTTTTTCTAGACTTCGGTTTCTATTCCAGAAGAATTTGGAGGCTACTAACTGGTTGCTAGGCCATAGCCTGAACTCAAACCTGAGACTAATTGATTAGTTTAAGACTATTTCACACACCCTTTTGATCATAGTTTCCTCGGCCAAAATATTTAGCAACAACTAAGGGAGAATTGATGTTAGGTCAACTGCCGATTCACCAATTTTAACTCCATATCCAGACCATTCTGATATTTCATCAACTGCCGATCTCTCACCAATCTATCTCAAAATGAATTTCTTATTAAGAGAGTGATTGACAATTCTAACAAAAATATGTGAATTTGTTTTCTTTCACAATGATTAAGCTTTTTTTAGCGCAGCGTCCATTTTATATCTTGCTCAACAGGCTCAACTATAGTCGGATTCTTTGAAATGTTTTGATTGATTAAGAGTCCTTGCTTGAGACGTCAAGCACCAACCAAATATGTAAATCATAAGCATCACCATCAATATATGTCACACTTGACTATTTATCCTTGCTAGAAAAGTTACATATTATGACCTCTCACTATGCATGCATACTAATGATAATTAAAACTAAAAATTCATGCAAAGATGCCTCTTATTCAGAAATTAGCTATTGCACATTGATGTCAAGATTGGTTGAACTAATGTGAAATTTATTTTGTGTACACATATGGAATGCAAGAAAAATCTAAAACATGCAACTTAATGAATTAATACAATAATTAACTTCCAACTCTCTGTATGTTGAAATGGCAACTTCTCTACCAATGAGAGGAAGAACTTGTCCACTTTAGAGAGAGAGATACATGATAAGGACTCGGGGGGGGGCAGTCTGTTGACAAAATTGGCCCCCAATCAAATATATCTCTAAAAGTATTAACATTTCTTATAGTATTATTCTGGATGTCTCTCTCTCACTCTCTGTTAAGAAATAGACAGCAAAGCTTAAAGAAAAGGGAGAAAATAATACGAAGATTAGACCCTTAAGATGCTTCTAATTTCTATCATTCTTGGCCTGCAAGTATACGTCCTTCTTGGCACTATATGTTCTTGTCAGATATTCTATTTAGTCTAGAATATAGGGATGTGCTTGTTGGGGCTGGTGCATGCTAAGAATACAAAAACTAGATCACAAACACACACACAAAGAGAGGGAGACCAAAATTTACGAGGTTCAATAAGATGCCCACGTCATCGGGGCAGAAAATAGAGATCTATTGATGATTTATACAACATACAAGAGGATTACAATTGGTTCTCTCAAAAACTCTCACCAGAAAATCAATCCTTAACTCTAAGAATGAGTTACACCCTCTATTTATAGGGAGAAGAAAAAAACCTTCAAAACAGTTTCAGGTCGAGTCCAGAAAAAATTCTGACCCGACTGTCGGTCGACAGACCGAACGATCGTTCCAAATGCGCGATCGACCGCCCGGTTGACCGCTCAATGCCCTCTGTTGTTGCAGGACTTACTGAAAATATCGGTCGACCTGGCGATCGACCAATCCAACTAGGTTCCTCTTCCTCGTGCAACATCGGTCGACGGATCCAAGCCTTGTTCATGTCGGTCGACCGCCCGGTTGACCGAAATCCTGTCATAGAGTTTAAAAAATCTTATCTCCTGTTTTTACCCTTTCTCTCTACATTCTCCACTTCGGTGAAGATTTTTCAAATCTGAGCTGGACTCCAATGAACACTTGGCGAAATTAACACATGATCTCGACGAAATCGACACATGATCTCGGTTTGAGCGCTCCGGATGAAATCGACACACGATCTCGGTGAAATTCACACACGATCTCCACTTGATCGAATGGACCAACCGGTTCTTAAAACAAATCACTAGCACACTTACAATTGATTTCAAATGATCACACCAGATCCAAATTGAGTTTGTCGTCCCCTCAGGCAACTCTCTTCAAACTTTAATATCAATTGTAAAGATTCTAAATTTCAGCTCAGCCATCCAAATGGAATGCACTATATATGCCTTCTGATCACTCCATTGAAGGGAATCAATACCATATGAGCCGACCAACGAACGTGTCTACAACTCAACAACTGAATGGAACACCATTCTAAATGACCTGAAGAAGAACCCAACATGAGTCAACATTGACTCTCAACTGACTTACATTTTAGTCCAAATGTCTACAAGACGGTCCAACCAAATCTGAGTAGAGCATACCACATAACCAACTTCGGCTCAACAAACTGGATGCACGCCCCGATATGCAAGCTCAACTATCTTCTCATCGAAAAATCAAAGGTTCATCGAGATCACATCACTTCACCTCTACGTGAAGTCCAACTCTTCACTTCTACGTGAAGTCCAAATCAACTCCGCTTCCAATGCATGAGAACCCAAATACACCAAATAGTTTATACGAGTTGCATCACCAAATGGCTGCGCCATCACAGCTGCCTGTGTACCCTTGCCCAAGGGATCAAGCCTCTCGTAGTTCATCCAAATGAGCTCCACCGAGCTCAACCAACTCTCTTCTTTGTAGCAACGAACCCAACTGTCCGAGTCATATGAAACCTCATCAACATAAGGTACATGCTTTTTTACAACCCATCTTCGCGGATTCCTTTTGGTTCCTCTAGTTACATCTGAATCATCTTTTTCAAAATGCTCAGTATCTATATTGGCTACTCGATCTCCACTCGGTGTCACAACCGATGGAATCTTAGATGATACTGAACCAACTAGACAATGTAGAGTAGTATCAACCTCCATACTTCTGACTTGGTCTTCATTGTCTTCACCTGTTGGGAGATGGTAGGCTTCATCATCTAATTTGATATGTCTGCTCGAAACAAACTCTTTATTTTTGGATCTCATAACTTGTAGCTTTTCAAGTCTTCCTTATATCCAAAAAATACAATTTTGTTCACCTTAGAGTTCAACATGCCTTTCTTGATATCAACATAGGTCGGATAACCAAATACTCTAAGTGAACCATGGTCACGAGCAGCTCTACCTGACCAAATCTCCAACGGAGTCTTATCTTCTATCACAGTCATTGACAGCCTGTTCAAGAGATGGCTAACATGTATAAGCACCTCAGCCCAAAACGATTTGTCCAATGATGAATTAGAAAATAAATTCCGAATCTTCTCAAGCAAAGCACGGTTCACCTCTTTGCCTACACCATCTTTTGTGAAGTGGATTCGAATTCCACTATTTTGGTCAAATTACAGTAAAGAAACCTTATTCTCCTCAACATGATAAAACCGGAGCATCTTGATCTTCCTACCTGTCTGATTTTTCATTTGATTCTTACACTTCACAACTCTAGGGCTTCAACTTTTTGTCTCAAGGGGTATACCCAACAGCCTATAATAATCATCAACAATTGATACAAAGTATCTATGGCCTCCAAGCGATGTAGTCTTGGTAGGACCTCAAACATCGACGTGAACCAACTCAAGAAGATCATGCAAATGGTAAGTATCCATGCCGAATTTCACCTTCTTCTTTGTCCAAAACACTACTGTCACGTGCTTCCAAACAGCAGATCGATGTACCTCCCAATGCTTGATCTGACTTCAAGCCAACTTGTCCGAGCTCACTGTGCCATGATCTAGTGGAATCGCCATCCAACTGTCCTGAAGACCGAATCCAATAACTGCACTACCAATTAAGTAGTACAAATTTTTGGTCTAATGCTCTTCAGAATCACCAACGAGCCGCTAGACATCTTGATAACACTTTCTCCAAGAGTCCCTCTAAGGCCCTCCGCTTTCAAAGCTCCAACCGAGATTATTTTCTCCGCCAAACTAGGAAAATATTTACCTCCTTCAATTCTCTCAATGTTGCATCATACATCCTGATACGAACTGTATCCTTACCAACTAACTATCATGTGTGATCGTCTCTCATAGATACCAAATCGCCATCCAACTCTTCAAAGCTAGCAAACAACTCCCTTCTGAGACAAATATGGTAGGTAGAGCCCGTATCCAATACCCACTCAGACGCATTTGCATGATATCCTGATGGTGTAATAGAAAGTGAAAAGTAAGAAGAGTCAGTATCATTATCATCTGACCTCACGACATTGGCTTCTTATCATGACTCCTTCTTTGACTTATTGAGCTTTGGATAATCACTTTTTCAGTGTCCTTTCTCTTTAAGAAGGTACACTGATCCTTCTCTAATTTGCGATTACCGACCATGAGTACCAATTGAATTTTTGCTGAATTTCTCTTCTTCGGTTTGGACTACTTTCTCTTACGGTGAATATCTCTGTCGGTGTGTCACTGGTAGAACACTTGTTATTCCTTCTCAATTCAAGGTTCACAAGAGCAGTGGTCACCTCACTGTAGTTAAGGGATGTCCTCCCATTGATTAAGAGAAGCACACAAATCTCATATCTCTCATCAGGGAGAGAACTTAATAATATCAACGCTTTGTCTTCATACTCGACCATTACATCCAAATTTGCTAAATACGCGAGAAGCTTCATGTAGTTGTTGATGTGATCACTAATGAAGATTCCACCCTTCAACTGAAAATAATAAAATCTCCTTTTCAAATGCAAGCGATTCTCGATGTTCTTCGTCAAACACTTGCTCGCTAGAATCTCCCAAATCGACTTCGTAGAAGTCTCATTCATCACATCATACTTTAGATCCTATGTTAAACAGGACCTAATGACGCCACACCGTCTTATTCATCTTCTTTCAAATTTTCTCATCTACTTCTGCAGGTCTCTCTTGAAACTTGAGAGTATCCTCTAAATTTTGCGCATTCAGCGCATCTATTACCTTGCATCTCCACAATCTAAAATTTTTTGTGCTATCAAACTTCATTACATCTATCTTCATGTGATGAACATTCTGAATGTTCTTTACTATAAAAGAATCACTCCCACTGGACGTTTCTCTGGCCATTTCTCCAAATCCCACAATCACAGAAACGGAATAACTATGAAATGGAACTACAAATGACAAAGTTCAGATTTTTACCTCCAATTGAAACCTAAAGATGAGTATGATAAAAATCCGATTTTTATCCAACCAAAGCTTTCAATCTCCAAGATCCAGGTTTCAAATCAAAGATCCACTCCACCAAACAATTGTAGACCAGATTCAATCCGATTAAAAAATCGATTTTTATCTAATAAAAATCTGATTTTTATCCAATAAAAATCTGATTTTTATCCAACAAAAGTTTCAGGTCCCAAAAATTCAAGCTTTTAAATAACGATTCGATCCACAAAACTTATCCCAAGCGTTGCCTAGAGCTTTGATACCACTTGTTGAGGCTGGAGCATGAAAAGAACACAAACTCTAGATCACAAACACACTAACAAAGAGAGGGAGACTAAGATTTACGAGATTTGATAAGATGCCCATGTCCTCGGAGCAGAAGAGAAAAATCTATTTATGATTTACACAAGATATAAGAGGATTATAATTGGTTCTCTGAAGAACTCTCACCAAAAAATCAACCCTTAACCCTAAAAATGGGTTACATCCTCTATTTATAAGGAAAATAAGAAGCCTCCAAAACAGTTTCAGGCCGGGTCTAGAAACAGTTCTGACCCGACTGTCGGTCGACCGACCGTTCGACCATTCCAAGTGCGCGGTCGACCGCTCAATGCCCTCTATCGTTGCAGGACTTACTGAAAACGCGGTCGACTGACCCAACTAGGTTCCTCTTCCTCGTGCAACATCGGACGACCGAGCGGTTTACCGATTCAAGCCTTGTACATTCGGTCGACCGAAGTCCTGTCATAAAGTTTAAAAAACTCTATTTCTTTTTTTTGCCCTCTTTATTGACCACCCCCCCCCCCCCCCCCCCCACCCCAACAAAAAAAAAAAAAACAAAAAGACAAAAAACAAAAAACAAAAAAACAAAAGAAAGGAGAATATCATCTTTATTTACAAGGCAAAGATTAGATATAAGATTCTATGGTTATGCCATCATTAGTTATGTCGCATCGAAGTGGACTGGTTAATAAGTCCGAATTTCAACATGTGATTGAAAAGAAAATTTTATATGAACTTTGAGATTATAAAGATATTTTCTTTAACCCTAACCCTAATCCTTGGTACTTTAATTTTATTTTGTACTTTTGCTTATACTTTGTAATGTCTCATTGAAAGCTTATTAGTGAAACACCGAAGGGTTTCAGCCGTTTCTATCGTAAAAGATAGACTATTCCAACATGCAAAATATTTTGTAGTTCTGAGGGTTTCCATACAAACTAAGAAACTCAGGTGCAATCCAAATGAGCTTCTAAGGATTTCCACCCTAACCATCCAATTAAGCCCTTAGGTTATTAGTTGTTCTCAGATTTGTTTGACTTGTCATGAGCAGTTGCAAAAATCTTGTTCTTTGCAGTATATATATATATATATATATATATATATATATATATATATATATATATATATATATATTATATATATATATATATATATATATATATATTATATATATATATATATATATATATATATATTATATATATATAGAACGGTTCTCACGGATTCCTGTGAGAACTTTCACGTGAGCCGTCAGATCTGATAGAGATCTGATTTTTATTTGATTTGATCTTTTAGATCCGATAGCCCCCGTGAAAGTTCTCACAGGAATCCGTGAGAACCATTCTTAGGGGATCAGCTCCCATATATATATATATATATATATATATATATATATATATATATATATATATATATATATATATATATAATATAGAAAAAAATGTATATCAGCCCGCGGGCTGAGAGTACTCTCTCAGCCTGCAGTGACGTGGCTCAATTTGTCACCTCACTGACTTGCGGCCCGCTTTTAAGTAGAAGTTAAATTACCAAATACCCCTTATGATAACTTTTCCTTATTGTTTATTATTATTTTTCCCCCTTTTATTTTTGCCGCTCTTTATAGGATATAAATTACTTTTCGCCCTATTTCTTTACCTCTTTTTTTAAAGATCTAGTTTCTCCTTTCAGCCTGCGATAAAATTTTTTTTGAAAATATAAAATCTTTTCAGATCAATTTTTTCAGCCTGCGATAAAATTCTACTTTATAGTTTAATTTTTTTGTATATAATGTAGTCAGACTCTTTGGTCGCATTGTATATTTAAACTGCGACCTTAGTCAAAGTCTTTAGTCGCAGTGTACATGTTGAAATGCGACCAAGGTCGCAGTGTTGTTATTGATAAAGATGGCCAGCAACTGCAATCTAGGGTCGCATTACATGGACTGCGACTTTGGTCGCAGTACGTTAAGTAATTAATTTTTTGAATATAATGTAGTCAGAGTCTTTGGTCGCATTGTACATTTAAACTGCGACCTTAGCCAAAGTCTTTTGTCGCAGTGTACATGGTTAAATGCGACCAAGGTCGCAGTGTTTGTTATTGATAAAGATGGCCAGCAACTGCAATCTAAGGTTGCATTACATGGACTGCGACTTTGGTCGCAGTACGTTAAGTAAGTGTTGTTTTATTAAGTGTTGTTTTTTGGATTAAGTCATTTTTTGAATCTAAATGAAAAATGAAAAGTTGTCTGTTGTCTGATGCGACTTGGAGTCAGTCCGTGAGACGCGACCTGTCATAAAGATTTTATGAGATCTTTTAACGTCAAGTCTATGTTGACGAACCCCGCACCATTCGTTGTTTCCCGAAGCGGTTGTCTACGCGTCGGTTCTTCATTGGTTTTAGGCGTTAATGTCTTTTAATGCCAAACCGGCGTTGGCGGTTGGAGACCATTAATGCCGACGATTCTGATTAATGAACCATTAATTATGGTTATTATGGGCTGCCTATAAATAGGACTCACCCTCTCCCTTTAACAGCCCATAATTAGACTGTTTTCTTTCAAGAGCAATTGCTCTGAGAATTTCCGCCTTCTTCAGAGTCTCTAACAGGGGCCTGCCTCCATGGATGAAGATGACCCTACGGACGAACTTGATCGATGTTCGTCCACAAGGGAAGAAGTCATAAACCTCATCGTCCACAAGGGAAGAAGTCATGGTCCTCGTCGTTCACAAGGGAAGAAGTCATGATCCCTGACGAGGACTTAAGCCTCACCGAGATCTGCTCTGACTTGATGCACCAGTCAAGCTTGCTGGTAACGGATGATCAGAGTGGGTATGGCGGCGGGGATGTGGTGGATATAGTGGTGGGTAGCATTCCCTGTGAGGTCTCAAAACCTCCTCTCTTACCCTAGAAGTGACATCGAGGAAACTCCATGCTCACTGGATAACCTTCTGGTGAAGAGATGTTCATAAACGAAAGATCGTATCCCGTCACTTTGGAGGGTCAGTTGGAATCGGAGGATTCTGCTGCCACGAGACCTCCAGGAGAAGATTGCTCTTAGTAGTCAACAAGGGCTCTTCTTGGCTCTTTGATGTTTTTGTCTTCTTGGCTACTTTGATGTTTAGTCTTCTTTGTAACACTCAATCTTATTGATTCTGCTACCACCAGACTTCAAGAAGAAGATTGCTCTTAGTCAACAAGGGATTTTTTGATGTGTAGTCTTCTTGGCTACTTTGATGTTTAGTCTTCTTTGTAACACTCAATCTTATTGATTCTGCTGCCACCAGACCTCAAGAAGAAGATTGCTCTTAGTCAACAAGGGATTTTTTTGATGTTTAGTCTTCTTTTGTACTGCTGTATTTGTAACACTCAATCTTATTGTATAAGAGATCGTTTTGTATCATTTGCACATGCTGGAGATAAATGCCTGGACATAAATAAAAAGCATATTTGTTTTTTTAATAAACTACGAACTTGTTCGCAGCCATGCATTGCAAACAAAACAACTATAACCATAGATGACACTGCGACCAAGCTCGCATAAGATACATTGCAAACAGTAACTACTGCGACCAGGGTCGACACTGTGACCAAAGTCTGCGACTAAGCAACTGCTGCGGTGACGTGTCACCTCGTCGCAGTGTTGTTGTTGATTAAGATTAAAGACCAGCAATAGCGACCAAGATTGCAGATTATTTTTTTAAGACTGCGGCCATCAACTGCGACCAATGTCGCAGTGTTGTTGTTCATTATTTATAAAGACACCAACTGCGACCAAGATTGCAGTGATGTTGTTGATTAAGAGTAAAGACCAGCAACTGCGACCAAGGTCGCTGTGTATTTTATTAAGACTAAACACCAACAACTGCGATCAAGGTCGCAGTTTATTTTATTAAGACTACGGTCGTTTATTTTATTAAGACTACGGTCAGAAACTGCGACCAAGGTAGCAGTGTTGTTGTTGATTAAGACTAAAGTCCAGCAACTGCGACCAAGGTCGCAGTGTATTTATTAAGTCTGCGTCCAGCAACTGCAACCAATGTCGCAACCTTTCATTTTAAAAATTTATAAGGGTGAAGTAATATAATTATTAACTGCGACCAAGGTCGCAGTATATTCGTTTAGCGTAAAATATTTAAAATGAAGGTTTGTAACAATTGTACAACATTTTCAACAAGACATAGTAGTAAAAAATGTAATTCACACAATTAACTTTAGAAAACAGATTTATATATATTTAAAAAAAACAAAATACAATTTTTTTAAACTTCTAATCCTCGTCATCGCCATCGTAATGAGAATATTTTTTTAAACTTCTAATCCTCGTCATCACCATCGTAATGAGAAAGAAGTTTGCGACTTTGGTCGCAGTACTGAAGGAGGTCGCATTGCTATACGATAGCATGTTTCCTCCGGTATTCTTTATTCTGTATTAAGTATGCGACCATGGAATATTTTTTTACTTTTCAATGCTAGAAGTCGCTGTCGTCATATAAAAGGGGTATTTTTGTCAATTTGTTTCACGATTGTTTAGGCGGGGTTTTTTTGATTTTTTTGGCGCCCACACTCTGCGACCGATGTGTGGCATATATTCAGCCACGTCCCGCAGGCTGAGAAACTCTCTCAGCCCGCAGGCTGAGGTACAGTAAGCCCATATATATATATATATATATATATATATATATATATATATATATATATATATATATATATATATATATATGAGAGAAATGTAAATCAGCTGACACAGGAGGCAACCTCCTCCTATGTCGCACTCAAAAATCATATTTTCCGAATGAATTTTTAAGATTCGACCGCACATTATCATCTTCATGTTCTAAAATATACACATACAAAAAATCAAGTGATTTGAAGTTCGTTTACTCATTGATCTAATCATTCCATTTTGTTCCACTGTAAAAAACCGTTAATGTTTGAACTCAAAGAAAATGGAGTAAATTAACTTCAAATCACTTAATTTTTTATATGTGTATATCTTAGAACATGAAGATGATAATGTGCGGTCGGATCTTGAAAATTCATTCAGGAAATATGATTTTTGAGTGCGACATAGGAGGAAGTTGCCTCCTGTGTCAGCTACATCTCTACATCTCTCTCTCTCTCTCTCTCTCTCTCTCTCTATATATATATATATATATATATATATATATATATATATATATATATATATATATATATATACTAGATTTCAATTATCTACTTCCATTTTCTATCATTAGTTCATTTTTAAATGGAATCCAATTCCATTGTCCAATAACCAAAGGACAGAATCAGACCAAGTCCTATTGATCGATCAGCATAGCTAATGGTATTGGTGATCTTTTAAGGAATAACAATCTCATCCCATATCATGCCACTCCTTTGTTTAGGCCCTCACACCAACCACATAGCCAAAATAAAAGAACAAAAAAATGACATCAGGGTCCCCATTTCTTCACATTTTCTTATAGTTTCCCATCTAATTCCATTGTCAGAGTCAAGGGGTGCCCAAGTCATTTTGCCCTCAATCCCCCATATTGCTTACCAACTCTAGTATATATATGTGGACATTGGCATGCTAGTTGTTCAAAGAGTCCATCTACCAACTCTTCATCCAATTCTCAAGGGATGACCAAGCTCTCATTGAGATCTCTCTTCCCTGCCTGCTTCAATGACACTGGCAGCAGACCTCAGCCCCGGCTGCGGCCACGGCCACGGCCACCTCTGATTGCTGATCTGCAGGGATCTCCTCAGAGGCTCTCATGTTCTGATATCAGCTCCCTGAGGACCTCTCACTCTCCTCGTTGGATCAAACCTGCATGTGTCACCCTCAATGAGCTCAAGGGAGCAACCAGGGGCTTTTCTCTGAGCAATTTGATCGGCGCGGGGGGATTTGGGCCGGTCTATAAAGGATTCATCGACGAGAAAATTCGGAAGGGGATCAAAGCTCAGGCAGTTGCAGTTAAGCTCTTAGACTTGGATGGAATGCAGGGTCACAAGGAGTGGCTGGTAAACAACCACAACCAACACTTTTATTTTTCTCTATGTATTGTTGAAGTTCTCCTATCAAATATTTAATCAAGTAAATCTGTAATTTGCATAAATACTTGACAAAAGTTTACAAAATTTGCATCTCTATCCTTGGGCATGAAGCCATTCTCCTGTTCAGAGCCTTCCTGCTGAGATAATTGATAGCTACAGCTGATCTTATTGGCTGAGTCCACCAAGCTTGATGTGTCAACCATAACAAAAGTCAATAAATAAATAATTTTGCAAAATGTGGTAATATATGTATGTAATTTAAATTTAAAATTTAATTTTTTTTTTTAGAAGTTGATGTAGATAGATATTGAAAAAGTGTTAAAAGTAGTTCATAAGATTTTATAGAACATATACTTGCAAGTTGCAAATTGAAATTTTTAAGAAAACAGGAATTTTTTTTCATATGCGAAAGAATTAATCATTAGCAATAAATTAATCATGATCATTGACATGCAAATTTTAAAAAATTAACTCATATGATCTATATTTGCAGGCTGAGGTGATCTTTCTAGGACAACTGAGGCATCCAAACCTCGTAAAACTCATCGGTTATTGCTATGAAAATGAACACAGGCTTCTTGTATATGAGTTCATGGGAAAAGGAAGCTTGGAGAACCATCTCTTTAAGAGTAAGTCCATGTGTTTCTACTTCAAAAACTTCAGACAAAAGTACAAATTTTATGATGACTACTGTTTGTTGATTGCAGGGCTTCTTGGTCCATTGCCATGGCCTACAAGATTGCAAATAGCAGTGGGAGCTGCTAAGGGCCTTGTCTTTCTTCATGAAGCCGAGAAGCCTGTGATCTACCGCGATTTCAAAGCATCAAACATATTATTAGACGAGGTGAGCGTTTCTCTGTTGCAAGGCTGGCTGATTCAGTCAGAATTCCATACTAGAACCAACTTGAAACTTAGACTAATGAAGTGACGGATGCCAACTTTACCACTTATGAGTCCTATCCCATTGGAGGAGATTAATTAGCAATAATTACTTCAATCATCATAATTAATCCCATTTCTACTGAAGCCAACCTCAGAGCCTAATCCAAATAATTCCCAACTAAAAGAGTCTTTTGGGTTGACATTGGATGCATAAAACCAGGAGCATGAATTTATCAGAGCAACAAATGTCAAACCACTTGGTAGTGTGAAACATGGAACTATGTGATACTTTCATCAACATGACTGCCAAGTTAATTCAAGTCTATGTCTTCTATTTAGCAAACATTTCAATGGCAACCAAATCTATCCTCTTTCAAATTTCAGGATTACAAGGCAAAGCTTTCAGATTTCGGGCTGGCCAAAGACGGGCCAGAAGGCGATGCCTCGCATGTTTCAACTCGAGTGATGGGCACACAGGGCTATTGTGCACCAGAATATGTCATGACTGGTAAAAACCACCTTCATAATTCACCAAGATTCTCTACAATTCTGAAAACCAAAAATACTGATTCCTGAAAAATTGTTGCAGGCCATCTTACAGCGAAAAGCGATGTTTACAGCTTCGGTGTAGTACTACTCGAGCTACTAACAGGCCGCAGATCAGTAGATATAAGTCGACCAAGCAGAGAACAGAACCTCGTGCTGTGGGCAAAGCCGTTCCTGAAGAACTCCGAGAAGCTAAACCGCATGATGGACTCCAGCCTCGATGGTCAGTATTCGACCCGGGGGGCTCAGAGGGCAGCTGCATTGGCTCACAAGTGCCTGAGCCACAACCAGAAGGCGAGGCCGCTGATGAGAACAGTTCTTGAGACACTGGAGCCTCTTTCGGACTTGGACGACATACCGATGGGCCCTTTCGTGTACACAGTGATGGCGGAAGACAACGACGACGAGGAGCAGGCAAGTGAGGATGCGAGGGAGAGATCAGATGCGAAGCATCACGATCAGAGGCACAAGCTGAGGTTTCCCAACTCGACGATTCTATGTGATACAAGCCTGAATGGAAAGGCCTTGAGACGTAGGAGGAGTGAGTAGAGATTATGATGAATGTAAATTGTGAAGTGAATTGTACAGAGAGAGAGCTTGTTCTTGTTCTTGTTTTTTTGAGAATTGGTTTGGTTGGTGTTTAGAGTTAGCTTAGTTTTTCAAGTGAAATGATTGGCAAAGAAAAGCTAAATACATTAGATTTTAAATGGGCAAGCATATTTTTTTTCCCCCAAAGAAAATTTTATCACTAATTTTCTCTCTGATTTATGGATATGTTAATGTTGTGGGCTCATTGAAGTTCAGCCCGAGTTACAAATTGTGGGCTGGGCTTCCACGCCGAGTTAGTTGTCCCAGTTGAATAAATTGTGTTGATAAATAGGATTAACCACTAATTATTGTGCATTATTGAAGAAAAACCATAGCCAAAAGTGAGTGTCACTCACGACCATATGTTAATTTTCAATTAAATATGCTCAATAGAGTTTTGCATTTAGATTCTCTTCTATTATATTTCAAGTTCTTAGAGAGTTTTTTTTACGAAATAAAAATAAAAAAAATTCTAAGATAGCTTGCAGGCAGCTAAATTGTGGGCGTTGGACTCCTCTTTTATTAAAAAAAAAAAAAAAAAATCAAAGTGCTATGAGATTATTAATTTCTCAAAATTGTTTAAAAGTTCTAAAGAGTTTGAATTACATTATTCTCTAAAAAAATTTAATTGGATGAAGTCATATTTATAGTGTTGTACTGGACATCATGAACCTCCAACTTTTAAGAAATTAGCATTTTTCTTATAAACAAAAGCCATAATCAGAATTTGAAGCGGGCACCTCCCATTTTGCAACCGAACTTTTTAACCACTGTGGTTTGAACAATCTAACTCAAGTAGACAATTCGGTTTTTTTGTTCAAAATTGCTTTTTGCAATTTGGCATCTGACAATTTTCTATTAACAGTGTTGAAACGTTAAAAGGAAAAATTCGTTATGCAATAATATCCCACAATGTTGTCTACAACTTCGAGGCTACTAGTCAAAGACGACATGCTGAACAATACCTTCCTCGTCAACAATCGACTCAACTTTTGTGAAGAAGTTTATAAGTATCATTCAGTCCGAGAAGCTTAAAAGTATTTGTTGGCGTGTGTGGTGATCAAAATTGATCTTTATCAGAATGACGACACGTGTCTTTACTACTAAGAATTTTTTTAAGAAGTTCACAGCTCCAAGAATCTAACCCGAAACCTCCGCAACATTCAACTTTCTCGAAGTCACCTTTCACCACATCTGACCTTCCCGAAATCATCATCTGTCCATAACTCTTTCATCTCGGAGCTGCCTTCCACCACTCCGAGATTTTTACCTTTCCGAGAACTTTCCTGTTCCAAAAGTCTCCGACTCCAAGTCAGAATTCTATTAGTCCACTAAGAACTTCGCTTACTTTTACGCGGCTCCATTCTCTCCACATTAAAAACATGCAACGCCCCCTTTCAGCGTGGGTAGTTATGGGCAGTGGAAAGTTTCTAGACCTACAATCCTAACCAACCAGCGCCAGCAATCACACCAGTTATAACAAATTCAACACGTGCAGATCGTGCAATTACAGCAACCCATCAATTCTGCCTCCACGCCGGTATCCTTGTCAGGTGTATAAGATCCTTCTTATCCAAGGAGAAGGGGATCACTTCCATACCTCCGAGAATACATACATACACCATTACACTGGAAGCTTCCCTGTTCCAGTCAACCATCACACTAACAACTCTCTGTACTAGTCCATCCACTATACTGGAAGTATTTCTGTTCTAATCATCACTACACTAGCAGCTTCCTGTGCTAGACTACCCTTCCACCACATAGGCTATTTTTCTCTGTCGGTGCTTCTTACCTTTCTGACTATTGATTCTCAAGCCCGATGGTCTTAAGTTGGTACCACACGGTGCTCCTAATCTTAATGGTGTTATTTCCCTTGTGTATTCTGA
>JAVJIF010015969.1:0-85517 GCA_038442645.1 Agave tequilana | reverse complement strand
CAAACCTCAAGCCAAAACATCCAACCTTGGACCCTTTGTTTCTGAGAATGCTAGGTATTTGCACTCCATTCTTGGCAAGAAGCAAGTCATCTCAAGTAAATCTGTGGTGCTTAATAATTTTGAGCATCTCAATCTAGCCCAAATCCTTAGGGCAAATTCTCTAGAAGTTTTTGTATCCATAAAAGAATAAGTTTATCACAATCTTGTTACTATCTTCTATTCAAACTTGTCTTCTAAGGACAATGTGATCCTATCTAGAGTCAAAAATTATGACATTAAACTTTTTTTAGAAGTTTTCACTAGAGTTTTTCATTTATCGTGCGAAGGTGCCGATATCTTTCACTTTGACTTAAGAAGATTTTGAATATCCTGAAAATGAGTCTCCTCTACTTCTACCAAATTGCTTCACAACGATGATAACCCTTCTTTGATGAAGAAAAAGGAGGTGAAATATTACACTCTTACTGCCCAAGTCTAGCCAAGATCATTTTCTACAATTTTCTTTCAAAATCAGGCGAGTATAGTCATGCTAGGGGTTGTGCTTCTATCCTGATCTATTGTCTTTGGCGAGCATTAGAGTTAACATTCCTAAGCTTATTATTGATTTTATGCTTTCAAAATATCTTTTGATCCCGAATAGGAATCTCTTTTACGGGATGATGATTACTCATCTCTTCAAGTATCTCAAGTTGATGTTTTCGGTGAGACTGCCTTTGCTCCCTCTATTGATATTGATCACACACTCCTTAAGAGGATGTAAGAAGGCGCTCGTGCCCATGTCCCCCATGTACCTCCTCCTTAGTTTGCCTCAGGTTCATCTTCCTCTGTTGATCCGTTAACAGCCTTGATAAACAAGTTGAACTCACTCGACCTTAGTTCTGCATCTTCCTATGAAAGGGTTCTTGGAACCAAGCAGAATTTCGTAATGACATCTCATATGTTTGCTCAGCTGTCTAGTATCTCCAGCAGTATAATGACATCTCTTACTCCAAGAACGAGTGGTCTCTTCCCTTGCCTTGGGATATTGCCAGCCTCTTCCAGCTACTAGCCCTCCGTTTGACCCTTAGGCACCCTCAGAGCTGACATATGTTTATCGTCTGGTTGTTGATCCACCAGAGGATCCTCTATTCGTACCTGAGCCGAACTTTATCGAGGACCAGGAATGATCCCTCCTCTTTTTATGTGACAAAAAGGGGAAGATGTATGGATTTTTTTTTTTGGAGACTTGGAGAGCTTGGGAGATCTTTGTGTTATGTTTATTTTTTTATGTATTTTTAGTATGTGTCAAAAACAGTGACAATGGCTTGTATAACTTTGATATGACTTAGTTTTCTTATGGTTGGATATGACTTTGTGTGGATTTATGATATGAGACTTTGTGCGAATTTATGATAAGAGTTATCTTTACTTTAGTTTTTATATGCATAGCTTCCTATGTGGTTACATCCTATATCACATTTATATATTTTGATTATGCTTGCATGTTTTTGGTGGTTGGTGGAATGGATAGATGGATGGAGGCCCATTTATGCATACTATTCTTACATTACTTATAACTTGTATACATCTTAGAGCGTTAATTGCCATATAATTATATGTTGCAATTGGATTACATGAATACATCTATATGCATAGTTTCAGGGGGAGCTTTATAAGATCCTCTTTCCTCTATTGTTTTTGTACAACTCCATAAGTTTTGCCATTACTAAAAAGGGGGATTGTTGACCCATTAGTTCATCTCTCTAGTTTTGATGATGATTAACTCATGTGGTTATTATACTAATGAACTAAAGTGTTTAAGTTACAGGTTTATCAAGATCATGATATACATGTAGCTTCAACCAAAAGACTCAAAGTCAAATTTTCAAGGCTTATCCAAGGTTGATTCAAGAGCTCAAGCACAAAGAACGCACCATATACTCAAGTAGGAGTCAAGCACGAAGAATCAAGTTAGGATGTGTTGAAGCATCTCAAGTTTAAATTTTTCCATATGTAAGATTTCGTTCTGTCAAAATCTTGTTTAGAGATTGGAAGGCTCAATACATACACAAATTTGATTTCAAGATTTATTGCAAAAGATCAAAAGGGTTTTTTTGTTTTGAATTTCGCTTCCATAGAAATTCAGTTTTGAGAAAACCAATTTTCAAAGGATTTATTTCAAACGATTTTGGTATTGAAAAAATGGGACTTCAAGAGTTTATATGTCATGTTGATCCTTGATCACATGTACTTTATCAAAGAATTTATATAAACTTAATTTTGGTAAGATTATCAAGTATAGTTATATGGTTTTTCAAAACGGTTTTAGATACCAGATTTTTGGAGCTTTGGTTGGCTCGATCGACTGACCTATCGATCGCCTGCAGATCTAGTTATTTTTGCTTTGCTAGTCAACCGCCCGTCGACGGATGTGCACAAATTTGTGCAAGTATCAAGTTGTGTTTGTCGGTCAATCGACCGATCGATTGCAGAATTGTAGTGCTCTCTGTTTGTTGAGATCGGCTGACCGACCGGTTGACCGACTGAGTTGTAAGAGTTTGTGCTCGACCGACCGAGTGATCAATCGATGTCCATAACGGCTATTTGCTAGTTGTTGGTTGATCGATCGACAGTGTGTTTACGATGTATTTGCCTCAAACGGCTATATTTTAATTTGAAGTATTCTCGTTAATCTCCAAACATCTATTTTGGGTTTTCTATTGTATTTTGGTCTTCTATAATAGGGATACCATGGAAACCTTATCAACTAATGCTAAGTACTTCTTGAACATTTTTTTAATTGTTTTGAAAAGATTTCTCAAAGAAAATAGTTTTTCAAGTTTAGAGTTATCATTCCAAATCTTCTCTTTTTGCTTTGAGCTACACTTCAAATCTTCTACAAGCTTTCTCACCTATATAATCTAGAGCTTTCATTCTCTATTCCAAGGTTATAGGATTGTGTTGTTGAGCATTTGTGATCTTGAAGAGATCACCATTTCTTGTATTGTTGAAGGTTGTTGAAATTGCTGCCTTGGTAGAGCTTGCGGGCTCTAGTTGTTGCTCCAGATCTTGCAGGATCGGACATTGCCTGTAAGAGAGTCAAGTCTGGTAGAAATTCTTCATTGCGATGGAGGCGGAGAAGTAAAGCAAGTGGTTCGAATCTCGAAACATATCTTGGTGTTTGCGTTTGAATTTTTTTAACTTTTTTCTCTTTACTGCTTATTGCTTTACATATTGTGTTAGCTAGTTCTTTTTAATTTCACATTATTTGCCATAATTTGTCAATAGTGTTAGTCATCATCTATTCACCTCCTCTAAGTAATTTCAGAGAGCTATGTTGAAAAGTTGTTAAAAAGGTTCAATGTGGAAAAAGCGAAGCCGGTCAGTACTCCACTTACAAGTTACTTCAAGTTAAGCTTGAAGTAGAGTTCCTCAAGTGAGAAGGAAAGATATGATATGGAGAAAGTTCCTTATGCTTCAGTAGTTGGTAGTTTGAAGTACGCTATGGTATGCATGAGGCTAGATTTAGCGCATGTTTTTGTGTGGTGAGCAAGTTTCTTTCTAATCCAGGTAAAGAGCATTGAGAAGCAGTGAAGTGGATATTCAAAAGCTCTAAGGAACTTCAATTTTGTTTATGTTTTGGAGGTGGTAAGCCAGTATTAGCTGGATATACTGATGCAGATATGGCATGTGATATTGATTCGAGAAAGTCCACTTCAGGTCTCTTGGTTACTTTTGTGGGGAAGCTATTTCTTAACAGTCTAAATTATAAAGTGTGTTGCGCTATCTACAACAGAAGAAGAGCATATTGCTGCTATGAAAGCTTGCAAAGAGATGATATGGATGAAGCGATTCTTCAAAGAATTGAGTATGCATAAGGAATACTATGTTGTCTTTTGTGATGGTCAGAGTGCAATTCATTTGAGTAAGAATTCAGTTTCCATGTCAAATCGAAGCATATTGATGTGAGATATCACTAGATACAAGAGGTACTTGACAACGAGTTATTCAAGTGTGTGAAGATAAACACAAATGAGAACAGTGTTGATATGTTGACGAAAGAGCTACCTCGAGAGAAGCATGAGTTTTGCCGGAAGGTGGCCGGCATGGACTCAACGTAGGGAGCATGGAGACATCCCCTTCTTTGGGCTGGAGGGGGAGATTGTTGGGTAGGCCAGCCCAAATCAGGCCCACACCATGGAAGCCAAACCCCACTCTCCTTTACCGATTGGGAGAGTAGGGACACAAGTCGGTGCGCTACTCAGATAAAAAAAGGGAAAATAGTAGCGGTCGAAGAGAGATAAAAATAAATAAAAAAACAGAGAGAGAAAGCTAGGATTTCATCTCTTGCTCAAGATCGAAGGTTCTTTGGTAATTTTCGTGACAAATTTTATCACGGTGTTGATTCTTCAGAGTCGGTGTATCTCCAATGAGGTTGAGAGGTAGTTTGTGTGGAGATTTTATCGAATTTGGTCTTGGAGTAAACATTGTATTTTTTCTCTTGTTTATAAGATTATTCAAATCTTTGGGTAGGGGATTTGAGAGGGTTGCTATTACTTGTACTATTTTGCTGAAAATAGTGGATTTTATCGGACTTGCCCGTAGTTTTTTCCCCTTCACATTAAAGGGGTTTCTACGTAAATTCTTGGTGTGCTTTGCTTCGGGGTTGGTTAATTGTTTTATGTGATTTAATTTCAATTGGAATAATTAATTATTCACACAGAAACAAGTTAGTTTGTTTTTCTCAAGAAGGAAATCACAATAATATTCACTGCTTTCAATAAAGGATATTTCAAAAGAGGAGGGGGGGTTGGTAAAATGATTAACAAGACCTATTTACTTACCAAGATCAAAATTGATCAGTATGTTTTGATCTTTTGAAGCCATTCATTTCTGATTCCAAGGCACTAGGGCCAAGGTTACAACAAGCTTTGTCATTAATGTAAAACACAAAACATCAACCTATGGAATTAAAAAAATAAAACATCCAGCTTTGTTCAAATAATTTTGCAGTCTCTCAACAAAATACAAGTGAAAACTGAGTACAAAAGTTTATTTTTTCCTTTTTCATGAGTATCATATGGATGGCCCAAGCAATGAATCAGTAAAGTGCGACGAAAAGAGGAAAGATTTTTTTTTTTTTTTTTTTTTTTTTTTTGTAGAAGAGCTAGATGAGTTTGAATCAGTCAGTTTAAGGTCCCCATTTTTATGATTGTTCTGGTGCAGCTTCAGCCTCTGCTGGCTCCTTCTCCGGCTCCGGCTCTGGCTGATCTGCTGCCGGGTCTGTCAGCACAGTATCTGGTGGCAGGACAGGATCACCCGAATGCTTCTTCAAGGAATGAGTCTTGATCAAGTGGTTGTAGCTCCCTTCTCCTTGAACAACTGCGCAAAGTGGTGCTTGCAGTACAGAATGCCATCCAACGCAGCATAGTTTGATGGCGTGAGGGTACACCCTCCATGAGAGCACTTGAAGCAGGTTTGTGGTAGCTCTCCCCTTCCACAGAAATCTGCGCGTCACAGGGATTACTTTTAGCTTCAACATTTCTTGGTTATATTTTGTCGTGTATGTGCATGTTTCTGGAATGTGACATACCTTCTCCAAAGGGTAAGCAGTCTTACTGCACACGGCGCATTTGTCCTGAGTGCCACAGAACATGGAGGAGACCCTGCTTGGTGTCCTTGACTGCTAATGTTTGAATCAGATTAGAGAAGATCGCGTCAGATTAAGTGTGGTTAAGGCTATAGTTTACAAAGAAAATTCAAATGAGAAAAAGGAAAAAGAATTGCGCAGTCGCGTACCAGGTCTTTGTTCTCAGACTTAGGCGCTAAGCAATACCAGAATCAGAGTGGCGCGGGTGAAGAACATATGACGGAGATGAATGATTAATATGTGAAAAATGCAAAGTACTGATTTCGTTCTGGAAATTTTATCATGGGCATACTGTTTAGATTAAAAGTTCACTTACGAGTTTGGAATTTCTTGGAGAAGCTCCCAGTCTCCTTGAAGAGCTGCTCAAAGTGAGGCTTGCAGTAGAGGACACCATCCATGGATGAGTAGCTGCACATCTGAGGACATACACACAATCCAATACTTGTGAACTATAGCCCACTCCTATCATCCTATCTATCCCACTCCTCTTATTGTTTCCATTGAACAATTTTTTTTTAATTTGGTATTAACGTAAACGAACTAATGTGATCAGAACCCGATTCCATATACGTATTCTTGAGAAAAAAGGATATACCAATATGCATATGCTAAATACGCAGGCGGGCAAGTATATGCAGCGGTAAACTATATGAAACATCTAAATGACACGAAACTATACCAGATACGTTGGTGGTACTTTGCTAGAGCCATGGGACACAAACTGATTCCATATTCATTTTCTTGAAATAAGGATGCATCTGCTATGCAGTGGTAAACTATATGAAATATCTGGATGACATGAAAATATACTGTATATGTCGTGAATGCATAAAGATTAAAACCTATGCATTATGGAAGCATGCTTACAGTGAGATTTCCCTTGCAGTGGCTGCACCTGAAGCAGTTCTTGTGGTAGGTGACCCCGTCAGCGGCGAGCAAGTCCACAATGTGGACGGTCTTGTCGCATGCCGTGCACTTGTCCTGAGTCCCGCTGAACGACATTGTGTTGTGGAAGACGAGAGCAAAGAGTTACGAATCAAGAACGGTCCGCCTTTTTTTTTGTGAGCAGACAGAAGGCGAAACTGGGAACGAATTAAGGAAGGAGAAGATGATTGAGAAGGTATATGAAGAGAGGAGACGGGGGATTTAGGACCCTGGAATTTGTGAGGAGAGATGGAGGAAGAGAGAAGAGAGAGGAGTGGGGGAAGCGATTTGGGCTCTCAACCACATAGATTAAGTCAAGCAAGAGAGTTTTTAGAGGAATACTTGCGTGGTGCATGCTAAATTTAGAGCTATGCATCTGCTGCATGAAATTTGTAATGAGCTCATTACAACATCTGTCATGTTTTTAAACATTTGATTAGCAATTGATGTAATCAAAGTATGCTACATTGTAGCATACAACTGAATGATGATTAGGATCAGCAATGAGTCTGCTTGTTGTTGAATTAAATACATATCTGCTCAAAAAAGATTTTAAAAAAAAAATGAACACATAAACATATGAAAGAAATCTGCCTCCTTGGGTAGGGGCAAAATTTTGGCAAAACAAGGGTTGCTTATTGCTAACTTTCTCTGTGATGTGTCACACTCAATTTTTTTTATTTTACTAGTATACCGGGCATGTTTGCATGTTAAAAAAGATTTTAAAAAATTAATTAAATATAATTAAATATTTATGATGATTAGCATTAATTATAACTCTCTAGTATAAATATTATATTACTTTTATAAGAAATTGTGATTTATACAAACCCTAATTTTTTCTTCTCTTTGTTTTTTTTTCAACTCTTGTGGGAAGCCATTGAGGCAGGATTAGTGGTGTACCGGCTTAAATTACTCATTGTGAGCAAAAAACAATCTTTGTGATTAAATTGAGCATCTGTACATCATTCCCCATAATTGCATGTTCATGCTAGCAAGTTCTACTTCAAATTTAGTTTCTATAATTTCAACTGGATCTGCACTCAAAATAATAAACAATGAATGAAATTTAATACAAAAAATCAACAAATCCATGAACATACCTTAAGTATATTGGCCATAGACCAGATAACCCAATTTCAAACATGAGAGATTCTTAATAGAAATTATTGACCAAATTTATCAAAATATAGAATCCATGAGTACAAAGTAGTTTGCAAACTTTTTGCAGGTTCAAGTCATGTACATTCAGCTAATAATAACTCCAGATAATAGCGAGCACCACCAAATTATGGAGGCAAAACAACTTGCTGGCACAAGATGAGATCTGAGATTGTCTTCCCACGCCGGTTGATCCTCCTGGAACAATTGACACCTCCATCAAGAACATTCCTCACCACGACATTCAAGGTATGGATCCCTCTGACCTCATATCCAATGTTTCTTTGCTCGATTGCTTCAGGGTCAGGGAATGAAGAGGAATTAAGCAGACCCGAGAACACATCTTCAACCCAAGTAGGTGTTATCGACCTTTTCAGCCTCTCAACATCTAGAGGGAAATGGGAGATGATGGAGCAAGTTCAGATCATTTCCCTCGTTCCCAGTCCTGTTATGGGCAGCTTCATAGAGAGGAACCTTCTTGCCTGATGGAGCAGCAGTTTAGATGCAGTGCTCCTCACTTGACTGCTTTTTGCAGTGATCCGCAGTTCATTTTGTTCTCCAACAGTTGGCGTGTTGCAAAGATCTACGGTCATTGTTTGATCCATTGCTATTATCCAGAAAACCTGTTTCACGCTCAACCTACACAATAAACATGCATTAGGATGAACATATAATAGCTCAAGGTGGAGTACAATCACAGAGGTTATGGAAATAAGAAATATGATGTCACACCCAAGAAACAAGATGATTTGGTTCCTCAAACCGAAACTGAAGTAAAATGTCCTACACAAATACTCAAATAGGTCAACCAACAAGGAAGCAAAGCCCATATAGATTTATGGAAATAAACAATCAAAGTTGAATGGACATCAAAACCTCAATGTCGTGTATGTTTTTTTCAACTCATAATGTCAGCTGTGGAAGTAGACTAATATATCCATGGAGTTGGAAGAGACAGTTAATCCCTGCTTGGTTTACCCACTGCTTATCATTGAAATGCTAGACGGTGTTTGCTACTTATTAGCAATATTTGTTTAAACTTAGCCATTTTCTCCTCTCTTGATCGTGCAAAGTAATGGTATTTTGGTAGGGATCATGATTTCTATTCGGATTGATAGGCATCTGACCGTGCTTTTGGTAAGAGTTTTTTGGAACAGAAAAAAATCCTACTATGCTGAAACTTCTGTGTTCTCTAAGTAGAAGCAGAATGCTTCAGAATGAAGAAAAAGACAGAATGACATGTTATTGGATAATCTTCAACTCGTGTTTCGGAAATGACTTGGTCTTCTTCATGGCAGGAGGAAGAGAGAGAGGAGAGACCAAAAAAAAAAACGAGCGCAGCCACACTTATTGAGGGGGAGAGGTGGCAAAAAAAGAAAAAAAAAACAAGGTAAGATTCATGTAAAAAAAAAAAAACAAGGTAAGATTCATGTATCTTAATTATTCTATACTCTTTAGAAGATAAGTTGAGATTACAGCTATAATATTAGAAAACTAAAAGATTTTGGATTAATTTCTAATTCTTTTATATGATGGGTTCATCCATTAGAAGTTCATGGCAGATCTCTTGTAGAAGACATTGCTAGATTGTCAAAAGAAATCCTCATTTGTCCCTGAGTTTCTTATAAAGCCATAAAACTCTAGAATTTGATTTTTGTGCAAATTACATCACCCAAAACTGTTCTGTGTAAATCATATTTTGCAGAAACAATCCAGTTACTTAAGAGAACTTTTAGCCTTATAATACTTCTGAAATATTCAGAAAAACTACAAAACTACTTGAATAGTTAGGATATATTATAAACTTAATATTTTAGTAATTTTGAGTGATAGGACCTAAAAAATGTGAGTTTTCAATCTTATTAGCTTGTATGTAATTGGGTGATGGTTAAAATACTTATATTACGTGTATTCATTATATATTAGGATCTCCTAGTGACACCTAAGAGGAGTAGTTTCGAGCACAACTGGAGTATCCAATAGTCTATTTGTAAGTAATTGGAGTTATGTCCTGTAATTTGAACCTTTTATTACTATCATTCATATGCTTGATCTCATGTTTAGGTGTTTTATTTGTGAATTACGTTGAATTGGTATTTAAAATTTATATTTTTTTTTGTGCATTGTATGAAAGTACAAGTGTGCACAGTGTTACTATAATATGCATCTGTCATAGTCTTTAAAATAATAATTTCATGTTGCTAGTAGGAACATATAATCCTCATCTTGTACAATGTAGGACGAGATCATATACATGAGCAAAAAACTATCACGAGTTTTGTGTTAGAGACATTGGATATATGTTTATAAACTAAAATATTATTGTGGTGTATTTAAGTATTGAGCTCATGTGTTATCCATCTTGTGTCAGTATATCGGTATACATGAAATTTAAGTATATCATACTTGACTCCATGGTGAAATCCCTATAAGATTATTTTGTGCAGGGCCAATGGCAAACCCGACCACGGGCATAAATATAGTTCTTCTTACCACGGGCAATAATACTGGTGTTGGCTTATATCAACCGAGACTATGAGGTATTCACTGCATGAGTCTTGATTATACTTAATATTCCTAGCATGAAAAGTGAAAAAACTATATCTATAAATTGAAACCATTGCATTAATTTTTTATTTTTTTAAAATACCAAATTTTGCATCAAGAGTACCTTTTTATAATTTTATTCCCGCTTAATACCTGTGGTTTTCTTTTAAATGCCAGATATTTGATATAAATCTAATTACTTCTTAAACTTCATAGGTCATTGTGTTGTTTCTAATTTTTTTCACATTAACAAGGTCGAAGGTTTTACTCTTGCAGTGGAAGTAGATTTCAAGTTGTAGATGTAAGTTCACCTAGAGGGGGGGTGAATAGGTGATGGCTAATCTAATGGTCACTTAATGCCAAATAATGCGGAAGTAAAAACTATTATGACCTAAACTAAACTCTTACACTAAACACCACGTATAACACAAGAGTGTTGTCGAATTCCCCGTGAAGGGCTCTGGACAAACTCCTCTAGATTCCCCTAGATAAGGGTTGAGGTGCCGCGTTGACTCTCTTGGTTAAATACAAGTGTTAGCAAACAAACCCAAGCAAGTATGACAATTAAGCACACAATATATCAAGCATGTAAAGATAAGACAAGTAATAGCATGCAAGATATAAACAAGAGACAAAGAGAGAGAGAGAGAGAGTGAGCAATCGCAAACACAAGGGATTTGTTTCGAGGTTCGAGCACACTTGCTCTACATCCCCGCCTTCGACACACGAAGGATTTCCACTATAATCGATCCCACCGGATCACTCGGTGCCGCAACACCTACAACTCTCGGACTCCCTAGTCCGTACACACCGCAAGCCCACCGGCTCGCCGAGGCCGCACCTCAAATAAAGAGTTCACACACGAACTCGAAACAACTGCGAACACACTCGTCCGCCTCCTCACGGAAACAAGTAAAGATCTCTTGGTGATCTAAACACTTTGATCACCAATAAAAACTCTCACTACAACACTCCTATAGCATGAATGTCAATGGATAGCTCAAGTGTTAGTGTGAGAAAACTAGGAAAGAGATGGTGGAGGAAGACTCAAAGAAATCTCTTTTAAACACTCTTGATAAACTCCCCTTTTAATTGGAAGTATTTGCTCTCAATTTTGTGGAGAAAAACCTCTGAAAAGTGTAGGAAAAACTGGCTTGAAAACTCTCCCAAAATCTTAATCAAAACAGCCCCCAAATGCCCCATTTTATAGAGTCTGGAAAACTAGCCGTTGGGGTCTGTCAGGCCTGTCAGTCGACCGTCTGGCCGATTGGCCAATGGTCATATTTCAGACCGTTTGAGCCATCGGTCGATCGGCCGGTCGACCGAGCCAGGATACAGAGAGCAAGTCTCTCTGTCCGGTCGACCGCTCGGTCGGCCGGGGCCTTTCCAGAGAGCAGAGCTCTCTGGACGGTCGACCGGCTGAAGCCAGGTCAGGTCTGAACTAGGGATTAAAAACTTGGTCTTTTTGGTTCCAATAAAATCCCATAAAATACTGAAAAATCTACAAAAATAGTTTTATCAATATACTTTGATAAACAAACATGCTTGCACAAAACAAGGCATGTTATAAATAATTTGGAGTATTTTTGTAAGTTAAAAATATTGGCTCAAATGAAAAACAGTATTTTCCAAAACTTGATTTTTCTAAAACTTGTTTTCTAAAACTTCACAAAATACAAAAACAAGATATTTAAACTTATTTGAAGCATAGTGTGTATGGATATGATCCACTACACAAACATGGTGAAATATCTATGTTTTTGACATTAAGCACTAAACATGATTTTTATAGTCTTTATCCAAAATCCAAACATGTGTTTTCTAAAATAGAAAATCTTTTGTAAAAACAAAACTATCAAGAGTGTGTGTGTATATGTACTTGAGCAATCCACCAACTACTCTATCCTTTACATTTTATTTAAAACAAAATCTTCTAAAAACAAACCTAGACTCAAGTCTTCATCTTCTTGAAGTCTTCACTTGAAGCCTTCTCATCTTCTTGACTTGGTCCAAACACGATCCAATGGCTCTTGGATCAAACCGTGCTAGCTCCAAAACTTGACTTTAAATCCTTTGTTGAAGCTATGCACCTACTAAGATCTTGATTATAAATCTGTCACTAATTAAACACAAGATCATTAGTACTATAACTACATGAGTTAATCATCATCAAAACTAGAGTGATGGGCCTTCGGGCCAACAGTAGAGTCTCTAGGGGATCTTTTTATTTGTCAATTATAGATTAATTTTATTTAATAGATTCAATTCAGGAACTGCCTTTTGATATTTGTAGTTGGACTATATTATGAGGAACTTTATTTGTAGATGGATCTTTGGGGACTTGTGGTTGTGGATCTATTCTTTTTGGGCTTTGTAGTTGTGGAAATTTTGGAAATAATCTTTGATTGAGACTAAATTGATGGAGTAATCGTTCTGGTTATGTGAGATTACCGTCAGATGTCTATATATGAATTTTGTGTTGGTTAAATTTAATAATGCAGATTTATGCATTTTTTGTTAGAAATATTAGAAAGAAAGGTTGCGACCCAATTCATAAGTGTTTTGCACTTAAGGAACCATAATTACACTCATCATTGTTGTCTCATACAAGCATGGTTTAAAATCTTGGTATCTGTACCAGTATCGGCCAATTGTTTTTAGTATCAATATCGTCCGCATGAGCTCTCGGGTACCTCAAATTCCAATACGATATTGTCAATGTATATCAGAATCCACCAATACCTGAAACCATGCATATCAAAATGGGGCTGGCTATGTAGCATTTGGTTTCATCAAATTGACAAAAGTTCACAACCAGATCTTAAGCTAATTACAAACCCTCTAAATAGTGCCAATTCTGACCAGGGAAACTAGAAGAAAAGAGGTAAAATCTAAAAGACCATTTGATAATAGGCTGACCTACCTTATTATCATGCAGTTGAAACTTGTGCAACCAAGGGACAATCCTTCACAATTCTCCTAGACTAATAAGAGTCTGAAGAGAAAAGGAAAAAAGAACTTCTGCTATGAGGAGTTACATTCAATTCTCAAGACAGAGAAAGCCAATGAGCCACAAATAGAACAAATTTCCAATTATGCAGGGTGTTATGGCCTAGCAGTTGTACGTGGATGCATAAAGTATCTGCCTGCGAGCTGACGACCACAATCTAGAAGATGACCTACAACTGCCCCTTGTGCCAAAAGGTTGAAGTCATTCAAGTTCCAACCTCGTCCATAAACCTAAAAATGAGGTAATTATTCTCACAGTAGAAATGTGGAGATGGAATCACTATGTAATATGTGCTGAGGCAGAAACAGGAAATAATTAATTGTGTACTCTGGCTGTTGCTCAAGTTCCAATTTACTACAACATAGATGCCTAGGCATGAAGTGTGCAAGTCAGGTTCAAGATAAGTCAGTTTCATACTGAGTTATCCGTTATAATACAAGATCATTAGACCAAGCTTAAAAACACACCCACTAGACTTCTTCTCCAAACAAAGAATGCTACTCCACGTGCATATCTCAAGTCCAAAATCTTTCAATAAGCATCTTGTTCAGTGCATTGGAGGTGTGGTATTGTATCTGATACAGAAACAATTGTTTTCAAAACGAAATAATTCAAATGCAAACTCCTTTATTTTTTATCGGTCAGTACAAAGTTAGAAGCTCTCTCTTTGTCAACAAATATAAAAATGCATTCCTTGAATATTCGAAGAAGAGCTAATAATTGCATATTTATTATTGATTTGGAAAGTTGATAAACACAAAATAAACAGGGAATTACCATTCCATCTGAAAATAATTATATGCATACCATATATGTGGGTCTTCGTTCTGGTATTCTCCTAAGGTGTAAAATGAAACTGAACAACCTCAGCATGATTTAGACATCTATAAGAAGAGAGAATCTGTAAATTGGATTGAAATGCATTAGCAGTCTTGCATAAAAGCTTAAGATTATGTTAAAGTGGTTGACCAAACTCGTGTGGAAATTCCATAGTAGAAATTCTAGTCATCCCACCAGGTGATTGTAGAGGGCTTCAGTTGGTTAGCACATACTAGTGGCCCTCTACCAAACAACTCAAGCTTTTGGATGATGTAGTTCTGACAAGAATATTATAACTGAGTGGAAAGGTTGAAATAATATCACAAGTTATTGACGTGAATACTGAAAGATATATTTAATTTAATAACCATGTCACTAGATCAAATGAAATCATGATGCTCTATATAGAACAAAGGCCTGTAGCGAGAACTTATCCTTGCAACTGATTGTACTAAATATAAATAGACAATCTTCTAATACATGATTTACATACCATTGGAGCTAAGAATAATGCAGCATCCGCAACCCTTCAAGTAATTACTACATGTGGCTTATATCTCTCTAGGCATCGAACAATTGAAGCTGCTCCTAGACATGTACTTGCACCCTTCACATATCCAAACAGAATTATGAGATCTGAATAGAGAAAACAGAAAAGGTGAAAATTTTAAATTAGCTATACTTAATGGAACCATGTGTCTCTGCTCTAGCTAAAAGAATAGACAACAAGTCTAATGCATAGGGTAGCCTAATCAAGCAAGCATACATCTTCAATCATACACACACGTTATAATGAACTTTATTATTACTATCTTAAGCTACATGCATTACTGAATTTTTTTTAAGTTACATGTGAATATATGTAATCATTCATGCTCTTCACATATTTAAACCGAAATAACTGGTACACGAGAAAAGGAAGCATATTTTGTAGAACCAAATACCTGTGCTGTTAATTTAGACATAGCAAACAAATAAAATGCATTTGGGTAGCCTAATCAGGCAAGGAGACAACATCAGTAATAATTTTTAAAATTGTTGAAGATGAAGTTTGATTATAAGTCTGAACTATTTATATATTTGTATTTGTACTTTCAGGAGAAGACACAATTTATCTGAAAGTTAAATAAAATCAACTTTTACTGAAAGCCAAGTTTCAGAAAAAGGGTCAAAAACTCAGTCAAAGTTAAGATCATCAACATTTAAAATTAAATTTTAGGAGGCAAATTAAGTAGCATAAAAGACTATATCTCAACATACATGTGCATGCATATAGATTGAAAGAACACAAGATACCAATCTATGATTGTAGCAAAGATGAGAAGCAGGCGAGCTAGAGGTTAATAAACATTATGGAGTTCATATGACCAATGTAAGATGGTGAAAAGAAGGGAGAAAAAGTTCAATGCAAACAAGTAACGAAGCAGATGAATAAAATTTAGAGAAGCCACAACTTACCATGATGCAATGACCTTTCAAGTCAGATAATCTATATAAGTCTGACTTTGAACAGGAAAAATAAAATAAACAACAAGGATAGGATGATATACAACTTAAGGTTCAAAAATATGGAACCAAAAGGGTCTTTTTAATTTAATCAACAGACACTTTCAAAAATGATCTTGAGCAAGAAATTATAGGATCACTAGAGTCAAGGAGCACTGCATAGAATACAATTTGTGCGTATTTGAGCTGAATAATACAGTATTTTTTGGATAAACGTTGTGTTTATATGTTACAAACTTAAAGAAGCGCCAGCAGTTTCACCATAAATACCCATTTGCTAGGCCCTTGAGATGGACCAGATTAAACGTGTTTTTTATTTTGAGAAACAAGTTATTAAATGTCTTTATTTTCATATATCCAATTTCAAATTTTGAAGCCAAGTTTCACAAAAAAATAGTAGTAATAGTAGGGGATCTAGGAAGTCAGAGAAAGGAAATGGAACTAGGGATGGAGATGGGTGAGTGTATCCATATATCCGTTTATCCTCACCCTTCACCCTAAATTACGGCAAGGGTAATTTTATACCCCTTATTAACACGTAGGGTAAGGGTAAAGATTTTTTTTTTTTTCACCCATTTATGTAAACAACAAGGGTAAGGTTAAAGGGTATGTTCCTATCAGTTTACCCATTTACCCGAAGGTATATTTTTATGGCATATACATTGGAAGGTAATAACATGGAATACTTCAGGCTAACAATTAGACTTCTTCATTTAATTCACGGAAAACTTTTCATTTGTGAATTTATACTTTTCGCATTACTAGATAATATAATTATATATAGACTATTGAAACTAAGTAAATAAGTGTGTAGACTCCTCATGTATGAACACCTCATCGGTCATGAATAGACTTTTCAGGGTTTGCATTTCTATATTTATGATTTCTCTTTTTTTGTGATCTTTTCTACCTGACTGCTCATATTTATCTTTGTATTTCTTTTCTTTTTTTCTCATTTTAAAATTACCTATAGGATTTTTTTAATTTTCTTTACCTGTTTTTACAGATAAACAATAAGAAGACATATTTGTGTAAAGACAAGATACCAATAGCTATGGTTCTTGGTTGTATTTATATACACATATTGGTCACATGTTTACACTGATTTAAGAGATACAATAGGAAAACATTGACTGAGAGAAATAATAAGAAAATATTGACTGAGAGAAAGAATGAGAAACACATGGTGCATGAATCCCATAAGTCTCATGTATTCCTATAATCATGGAGAGATTTTAGGATCTGATTGATTTCATGAGGGGTGTCTTTCACATGGATCGCGTGTTGTCATTGATATCTCTAACACCCTCCGCAAGCGAAGCGGGTTTGAAAGAACCGAGAGCTTGTTCTTCAGCATAGAAAATCTTAAAGAGCTCAAAGGCTTAGTAAGGATGTCTGCTAGTTGGTCTTTAATGCTGACAAACCGAACATCCAGGACTCCATTGGCGACATAGTCCCTCACAAAATGAATGTCGATCTCAACATGTTTGGAGCGGGAGTGACGAATAAGATTGATCGAGAGATATGTTGCACCGAGGTTGTCACAGAGAACTATTGGGGAGATTGCGGAACTCCAAGCTCACGAAGTAATGACTGCAACCAAACGACCTCTGCTGCAGCATTGGCCACGCCCCTATACTCTGCCTCAGTGCTAGATCGTGCCACAGTATACTGCTTCTTCGAGCTCCAAGAAATGAGATTTGTACCAAGAAAGACACAATAGCTACTGGTAGATTTTCGATCATCGATCGACCCTGCCCAATCTGCATCGGTGTAAGCAGTAAGCTGTACAGAAGAATGACGAGAGAGAAAAAGGCCATGTTAAATGGTAGATTCTAGGTAACGGAGGATCCATTTTACAGCGCTCCAGTGCTCATCGGTTGGAGCTTGCATGAACTGATCGACCTTTTTCACCGAGAAGGCAATATCGGGTCTGGTAAAGCTTAAGTATTGTAGAGCCCCAACAGTACTTCGATAGACAAAAGGGTCAGAGAGAGACTTGCCAACAATCTTGGATAGCTTACAGGAAGTGGCCATAGGCGAGCTAACAGGTTTGACACCATCCATCTTGAGTCGGAGAAGCAAGTCACAGATATACTTCTGTTGAGAGAGAAATAGACCTGAGTGTGTACGATGACACTCTACGCCCAAGAAATAGTGCAGTGGATCGAGGTCTTATAATGAGAACTCCCGGCCTAGTTCTTGAATAAGACGAGTGACAGCCCGTGAGTCATTACCTGTGATGATGATGTCGTTCACATAGATAAGAACCAGAAGAAGATCTGTCCCGACCCGTCGGAGGAAGAGAGACGTGTCGGACTTAGAGCCCACAAAGCCCAATGTGACTAGATAACTGCTGGGGTGAGAAAATCAGGCCCGTGGAGCCTGTTTGAGGCCATAGATACTGCGGTGAAGCTTGCATACATGATTGGGATGAGCGGGATTGATGAACCCCGAAGGTTGTTCCATTTAGACCGTCTCAGTAAGAAAACCCTGCAAAAATGCATATTCACATCCAACTGTCGAATAGACCATCCCTTGGAGACGGCCAGACTGCACACAGAACGAACAGTGGTCGGTTTGATGACCGAACTGAATGTCTCAACATAGTCTAATCCTGATTGTTGATGAAAACCCTTGGCCACCAGCGGGCCTTATACCTGTCAATAGAACTATCAGATTTATGTTTTAACTTGAAAACTCATTTACAACCAACCAGATTCATGGTAGGGTGGTATGGCACAAGGGACCAGGTTTTATTCTTAAGCAAGGCATTCATCTCAGTGTCCATTGCCTGGCGCCACTTGGGATCTTTAGAAGCTTGCGTGAAACATGTGGGTTCGACAGGAGTGGTGGCCAAGTCAGCCATGAGACAGGTAGGCATGGGATACCGGGGGGCTAGCCAGAATTTTGGTGTTCTGGTGTTATCCTATATTCTGATGACCATATGGTAGGTCCTGATAGGAGGGGGACTGGGAGAGCCTGAGGATGAGGACGAGGACGAGGAGGACTCATCGACGGGTGCTGGTGGAGGTGGTGGAGAAAGAGTATGTGATGGAGGTGGTAGTGGAGGAGGAGAAGAGTCAATGGTGGGGCCCGCATGAGAAGAGAGGACTGGAACAATGGAAGATAACAGAGGCATGGAGATAGGGATCGGTGGTAAAGGCGTGGGAGTAGGGGGAGAGAGGGAGGGCGGAGGAGAATAGAAAGGAAAGGAAGATTCGTCGAACACAACATTCCGAGAGATGTAAATACGACCAGAGGGGACATGCAAACATTGATAACCTTTATGCGAAGCCGAGTAACCTAAGAAGACACATTGAGTGGACCAAAAACTAAACTTATGAGTTTGGTATGGACGCAGATGAGGATAGCATGCACAACTAAAAATGGTAGTCAGGTACTTTATGAAATAATTTCTGGTAGGGAGAGAGATTATGGAGGACGGGAGTGGGCATTCTATTGATGAGAAATGAGGCAGTTTGGAAAGCATAGGGCCAGTAATGAAAAGGAACATTTGACCGAGCCAGAAGAGTAAGGCCGGTCTCGACAAGGTGGCGGTATTTTCTTTCTGTGGTGCCATTTTGGGCACTAATGTGTGGACAGGACAAGCGATGAGTGATACCCTGAGAAGACAAGTAAGGTTTAAATTTGATGAACTCGCCACCACCATCAGTTTGGAGTGCTTTAATGGAACGCTCAAAAATTTTTCTACATGAATTTTGAACTCAAGAAAAATGGAGAAAGCATCACTTTTATTTATCAAAGGATAAAACCAAACATACTTACTGCAGTGATCTACAAAGCTAATATAATAGCGATGACTACTTGCAGCGGACACAGGAGACGGACCCCATAGATCAGAGTGAATAAGCTCTAAAGGAGCAGTAGCAATCGTGGAAGATGACGAAAAAGGAAGACGGTGACTTTGCCTTACTGACAGGGGATGCAGAGAGGGGTACCAGCACGGTCAGGGAGAAAAGGAAGTTGATGCTGTGATAAAACACTGGAGATAACTCTGGTGGAGGGATGACCTAGGCGCTCATGCCAGACGGAGGAAGATGCACGCTCACCGAGAAGAGCCTAGGGAGAGGCGGTGAATTTATGATTCCCCAAGGAGAAAACATACAGACCATCCTTAAGTTGTCCCCGCAGTAGAGTTTTTCGAGTAGAGAGATCCTTGATAAAACAAGAGTCAGGGTGAAATTCAAGAAGGACTTTATTATCAGCAGTAAATTGACTAACAGATAGAAGATTTTTGGTGATATCAGGAACATGTAAAAGGTTTTTCAAGACAAAGGAAGAAACATGAGAACACAATAACGAAACACCAGTAGCTCGGATAGACAAACATGTCCCGTTACCCATGCAAACTCTGTCGGGTCCTTGATATTCGGAGTTAGCCGCCAGATTCGCAATGTCAGCCGTTAGGTGATGAGTGGCTCCGGAGTCAACATACCAGTTGGAATCGACTGGACTATTCCCATAAGAGTGGAGAAGAGCAGTTGGGCTAGCCGAATCATCATAACGATTGTAATATTTGTTAGCATAATGACCAAAACGATTGCAGATCTGGCATTGAGGTCGACCACCGGTGGACTGATGTGACGGTAAGAAGGAACGTCCACGACCACGACTGCGCTCCCTGCCTCGGCCACGTCCACGACCACGGAAAAAAGATGAAGCTGAATGGTAGCTTGGAGTGCGGGAAACAGTATGAACCGCAGGAGAAGGGAAGATGAGGGTTGTGGAGTCCGGTGAAGTAATAGCACTCCCACGATAAATCTCCTGGCTAAGCATGAGGCCGATGAGTTCTTCTGACAGTACAGGGTCGACTCGTGTGTTGACGGAGGTGACGAACGAGTCATATTCGGGAGACAGACCACTGAGCAAGGTAGAGACAAGGTCGGAGTCGGCAACTGGATTAGCCACTGCCGCCAGGTTGTCCACGATGGGCTTGACAGACTGGATGTACTCTGACATAGAAGAGGTGCCCATCTTGACGGTGTGCAGCTGATATTTGAGTTGTTGCACTCTAACTCTGGAGGGTGACGTAAAGATTCGCTCCAGAGAGCACCACACATCACGAGATGTGGTGAGGCCGACGACATGAGCAAGAACAGCCTCAGTGAGCAAGGAGATAAGCCAACATAAGAGCATCTGATCAAGCTTGATCCAGCGAGTGTATTCTGGTTTGATAGTGGGCTGAGCATCCTTCTCGGTAGAAGGAAGGAACCGGACCGGACATAGAGAGGTTCCGTCAACGAGGCCTTCGAGATCGTGGAGTTTGAGAAGAGTAAGGAACTGAGAACGCCACAGCAGATAGTTTCTCTTATCGAGTTTGACATTTAGAAAAAGAATGATGTTGGGATTGGGAGTAACCATGGATGCAAGTGTTTGGATGGAGGTGAGGGAAGATGAAGAGGAAATACTCAACATGGTACAGAACCTGGCTCTGATACCAAGATAAACAATAAGAAGAAGACTTATTTGTTTAAAGACAAGAACCATTAGCTATGGTTCTTGGTTGTATTTATATACACATATTGGTCACATGTTTACACTGATTTAGGAGGTACAATAGGAAAATATTGACTGAGAGAAAGAATGAGAAACACATGGTGCATGAATCCCATGAGTCTCATGTGTTCCTATAATCATGGATAGATTTTAGGATCTGATTGATTTCATGAGGGGTGTCTTTCACATGGATCACGTGTTATCATTGATATCTCTAACATTTACCAGTTTATAGGGGAATTTGAAATTTTAAATATATACCCGTTATGGTAACAGTAGAGAATTAGTATGCAGGGTGAAGTAAGGGTAAAGCCCTTAGCCTAACCATCGCCCATGAATGGAACAAAGTTAGGAAAGATGTAAATAAGGATCAAGCAGCAATATGGCTTACTGCGTTAAGCATGGTTTAAAATCTTGGTCTCGGTATCGGTATCGGCCAATAATTTTTATTATCAATATCGTCATTATCATCAATATCGGCAATATCGATATCGGCAATATTGATAGCAATATCGGCTAAAACTATAAGCTTAATATTGTATCAGGTACCTCAAGTCCTTATATGATATTGTCGATTATATTGATATCGACCGATATTTGAATCCATAATAAGAAGCAAATACAAAATCTCCTTTCTTGGAGATGGAAAGCTTTTAGAGGACAGTGACAAGCTTTACAGATAGTTTGCAAGATCAGTGACTCCTAATAGTGGTGATAAAATAAGGATTGACTGACTCTAAGTCCTTTAGCTCCTTGTGTGTATCATATACAACAACCAATTGATAATCAGGAGAAGTTTTAATAGTTTATTTTGTTTCCATATCATATAGCTTACCCAATAAAACAAGAATGGGACTGGACATAATTATAGTACTATGTAGAAGAGATTCAGGCGAGTTGAATAAACAATCAAACAAAAGGTGGAGCATATGGGATTTAATTCTCGTGAAACGAAAATGGACGCAAGTCGCAGTCCTCTGTTCATATCATTGACCAAGAGAGATTGCAAAACAATCAGTACTATAGAGACGTCTAGAAATACAACTGCAAGTGAAATATAGAAAGGTGGATGGGAGGAGTCCATTTGTAGAGATGCAATGTCACCACATTGTTTATGTTAAAGGTAACTCCCCAAAGATAACAATAGCCACCGCATTGTTTATGTTAAAGGTAACTTCCCAAAGGTAACATTAACCATTTATAATTGATAAAGCTAAGTAATCTAGAGGAACCAAGAAACTTATTAAGTTTAAAGGTTAAAAAAATATAAGGCAAGACGTACAAAAACTCCTATGGAAGTTACAAGGATGGAAATGAAAGAACGAAGCAGAAAAGGGGAAAACATAAGAAGAAGCTCTAATCTATGAAGCACAGAAGTTTATATAGTCCAGCCATACCATGTTAGACACATGTTCAACACAGCATATATGGAATACTTTAGGCGCATATATAGACTACTTCAGGCTAACAATTAGACTTCATCTAATATATGGAATACTTTTCATTGTGAATTTATATTTTCTTATTGCTAGATAATACAAGTTTAAATAAACTATTCAAACATAATAAATAAATATGTAGACTACTTTTGTTCCTGACTTCATCTAGTCATGAATAGACCGTTTGGGATTTGCATTTATATATTTATAATTGCCCTCTTCTCATGTTCTTTTATCTATATGATTGCTCATTTTTATCTTTGTATTGCTTGGTTATGTTTCTCATTTAAAATTTCTACAAGATTTTTTAAATTTGTTTTTACCTATTTAGTGTAAGGGTAAAGAATTAGTATGTAGGATGAGGGTAAGGGAAAAGCACTTATCCTAACCATCATCCCTAAATGAGGCAGTTAGAAAAGGTGAAAATAAGGATCAAGCAGCAATGTGGCTTATTCCATCATAAGCAAACAAAAAGTCTCCTTTCTTAGAGATGGAAATGTTGGCCCGAAGGCCTTCCTCTCTAGTTTTGATGATGATTAACTCATGTAATTATGTTTACTAATTATCTTGTGTTGTTTAAGTTTCAGATCATTTACCAAGATATTAGTTGGTGATTAGCTTCAATAAGGAGTTTAGAAGCTTTTCATGGTGATTCCAGTGCCCGAACATCAAGATAATACCTTTGCACTCGGTGGATCACGTTTGGGATCGAGTCGGCTTGAAGATGGAAGATCGTCAAGAAGACTTAGGTATCCTAGTTTTAGCTTAGTGTGTTTTAGATCCATGTGTAAAGATAAGAATAGTTGATATGCTCAAGTGCACAACACACACGTTTTATGGTTTTTTCGGTTTTTAGTTTAACCGATATTTGTTTTCATGAATAGATTGATCAAAACAAGTTTATTGGTTTATGTATAGTAGATTCATTCTACACATGCATGCTTAACTTTTAAACAAACTTATTTTGACTTTCCTATTCATGTGTTGAAAAATCCAAGTTTAACAAAATACAAGTTTTGGTTTTGGTAAAAATGATAAAACACAAAAATGATTTCATATGCTTGATATTTGAGTTGAAATGTTTATCACAAGTTTATATATCAATACAAAATGATAAAACTATTTTTGGGGATTTTTACAAGATTTATTGGATTTATTAGAAATATTTTTAACAAGTTTTTCTGACCCAGAAATTGGCTGCCAGGCTTTGGCGGTCGACCGTCCCGGTCGACCGTATGCCAGAGCCGGTCGACCCGTCGGTCGACCGACGTGCACAGGTCTGTGCACGTCTGGCCAGGCAATGGGCCGGTCGACCGTCCCGGTTGACCGGACCAGAGAGCTTCGCTCTCTGTATCTGGGCGGTCGACCGGGCGATCGACCGGATGCCCCAACGGTCATATTTATGACCGTTGGCGGTCGACCGGCCGGTCAACCGCAGGCCTGTCAGGCTGCCAGATCAGCCTAACGGCTAGTTTTCTGTTTGGGCTATAAATACCCCATTTCTTGGGGGTTTTAACTAAGATTTTTAGAGCTAAAATTTCCTGATATCTTCAGTGTTTTAAACAAGTTTTCAAAAGAGTTTAAGTGCCAAAAAGATTCATCTATTGGTTTTTAAAGTGTTTTGTTATTCAAAGAAAATAGGTTTTGGGAATTTGTTTCTTGATCTAAAATTCTATATCTATTTGGTATTTTTCCCAAGAGTTTTTCTTTGATCAAAACACTTATTTTCCACACTTGAGCTATCATCTATCCTATTCTATTAGGATCTTGTTTTTGTGGAAAAGAGGAAAGAGAGATTGTTTGTGGTTGAAAGAAACCACTTGTTGTAAACACCCTTACTTTTGTTGTATCCCTCTTTGGTAGAGGTTGATCGGGTGATTGGTTTACTCCCTCTTTGGTAGAGGTTGAGTTGGTTGGTTTGCTCCCTCTAGTGAGAGGTGGAGTTTGGTTTGTATCCCTCAAGTGTGAGGTGGATTGGTTGTTGTTTGGCTACGGGCCTACCCCTCGGTTGTGAGGCAGTGTTTGAGAGAGGAGTTCGGTACTCCCTTGTTGTAAAAATCTTCCTCGGTGGAGGTTCCCTCGGTGGGAGTCCTCGGTGGACAAGATAGTGGATTAGAAATCCTTCTCGGTGAAGGCGGGGACGTAGAGCTAGGGGCTCGAACCTCGAAACATATCTTGTTGTTAGTGATAGGTAGCGAAAAATGCATAATTGTCATCATATATACCATCGCATTTGCACGTTTATTCATATTATAATGCACATTTATTAATATTTCTTTATTTAATATGTGCAGGCCTCAAATTATCAATTTAATAAAGAATAAAGCTTAAAGAGCCCAAAAGCCCAGATCCAAGCCCATGTTTGAAGCCCAGGTGAAAAAGCGCAAATACCAAGAGTCAAAATGCAAATACAAGGGCTAAAAGTTGCAAATATCAGAGATTAGGGAAGGATAGACTTCTATCCAACCCTAAACACCTGCAAGATGAGGATAAAAGGCCAAGATAAAGAGGAATTTCGTGGAGAGAAGATTTGAAGAAATCTGGATTAAGGGTAACTTGATTACCAAGTTATCTCGAAAATCCAGATTAAAAGGCCAGGATCACACTTCTAGAAGCGGAATCCCACATGGACGGACCAGGAGAGGCCACGCGCCAAAGCGCGTGGCCAGAAACCCTAACTTTGCCGCAAATTGGCGGCAAATCTAGGGTTTTTTGCGGCATTTTGAGCTTATCCAGAGCCCAGTTTTCGTGGGCAGCTTCATCCGGGACTCCTCGGCATTCTGCACTATAAATATCTGTGCAGTCGCAACAGGGAGGGGCATGCAGAGACGATTAGGGTTTTCTTTAGCCATTTTTATTCAAAGTTATAATTTTTATTTCATGCTATTTGTGGAGAAGAAGGAGACGATTGTGTAACCGGAGATTCAACGAAATAAAGGTCACTCTTTTGTTCTCTTTTAATTTCTGCAACTTTACTTTATTTCTTTTGTGATCTCTCTTTGTTTTAATCTGTGATCTCTTCTTGTTTTCGTTTTTCTTTTCCTTGCAATCTTTCTCATAAAAAAATAATAAAAATAAATAAATAATTTGAAAAGGAAAAAAATAATGAAGAACTAAATCTCTCTAGTGGTTTGCTGAGACTCTTGAAGCAACCCTAGAGCAGTTAAGCCTAGATCTGATTAAGGAACATCAATCGAAACCCTAGGTATTAAAAACAACTTTTCTTGAAGATTAAACAAATACCTAGAATTCCTAATATAGGTTGCATATTAAAAAGACCTCTCATGACTTCGAACTTAAGAACTAGGACGGCATAAATTTAAGATTCGTCTTTTATTAGGCTGTACTTAGATGTTAGGATGAACCATAGTTTGGCTTTTAATAATGTAACTTTGCTAGAAGTCTAGTATTGATTTTTCTTGCTTGAATTATTTGTAATGACCTAGGGTGAATCATATCAATCTTAAGATGAAGATCAAGCTCCTTAACTTGCAATAGGGTTGTGGTAGAAGATCAGCAAAACCACGTCTTTAATCTCATATTTTCATCACCAATCTAATCTCTCTTTTCTTACTTGAAGCATACAGAGGAATCGAGTCGAAAAGCTTTCATCGCATCCTTCCCTGAGGATCACGACCCGCTTGAGCCCTTGCTACAGCGGATTCGCATTGAGACTAAGAATTCTGAACTTTATTTCAATCGATAAAATCTCAATCAAATTTTGGCGCCGTTGCCGGGGAAGGAACGGCACGATTTCCTCGATCTAACTATCTTTTTTCTTTCTGTTGCAGGTACAGAGAACAGGATACAGAAACAGAGCAGCAGAAATTACATATTGCAACCCTGTGCCTCTGCCCTAGAAGGCAGAGCACTTGGGCCTACTCCTTTGCCGCAGATCCGCGGCAAAAGCCGCAGAAACGCGGCAAGAGTAGTTAACTACTCACAGAAATTTCTGCAGGTTGCTTTGCATTGCAAAAATCTGCTTACTGCTGTGATTATTTTTCTCTGTGATCACTCTGCAATTGCTAATAATTAACATTAACCTATTTGTTAAAAAAAAATATATATTTTTAGACTCTTGCATTTAGGGCACGTGTCTATTTACATTTTTTTTAATTCTGTTGAAGAGTGCTGGCAACAAGGTACGTTTGCATAGCATATAGATTAGGAAACACTCTTGGTTGTTTACTGCTTTCTTGAGTGATTACTTTTCTACCGCTTTACACGTACACTAATTCATCTTAAGGGCATAACCCATAAGCAAGATAAGGTGGGGATTTCATCACCCTTCCTTGGCCCACAAATCATATCCGTCACACTCACAACCCTAACCTTAAGTAAAATTTGACTAGACGTTGGCCCTAGGTTAACTCGGACTCAATAGGAGATTGACCGAAGGAGGAAAATTGTTCGAAATTAACTCTTGTCAAATCGGTGTCTAGGCAGGGGATTGAGGGCCGAAAGCTCGAAGAACGGTGGTTATTTAATTAAGGAACGTCTCTGACGGAAAACCTCCCACCGGTCTTGCCACCTACCTGGCCGATAGCTTGTGGTTAACGTCGACAGTAGACCTCCTAAGGACAGTCTAAAGTTAGGAGTCGTCTAGGTCAAGGCTTACCTTAGATTAGGACTTTTGATTGTTTTTCTTTTTTTGATTGATTGGGTGAACTTGTTTGCTGATTGTGCATGACCGCTTGGTCGAGAGACCCACTTACATCCAGGCTAACTAGAACTAGTCCACCACCCGAGCTCAAGCCCGACTCACACATGGCACAACCACAGTCACTCCAAGATAGGTTCTATCCTATTAGAACCTCTCTTCCTTCTTGCATCCAGCTCACTATCGAAAGTGTTGACCCATATGAACTCAAGCCACAATACATCAACACTCTTCCCAAATTTCATGGACTTGAATCTGAGGATGCATACTTCTTCATAAGGGAATTTGAAGAAGTATGTCAAATGATGAATATACCTAAGTTAGGAGACGATGCTATCAAACTTAGGTTTATCCCCTTTGCTTTGAAGGATTTAGCAAAGAAATGGCTCTACAGTCTAGAGGCCGGTTCAATATCTTCTTGGGATAATTTCATTAAGGCCTTCTTAAAGAAATTTTATCCCGTTCACAAGACTGCACTGATTAGGAAGAATATCCTCCAGTTTAAGCAAACAGCCAATGAACCTTTTTGGAAATACTTCGAGCGTTTTAAGGATCTCATTGCCCAATGTCCTCACCATGGGATAGAGAAATGGCGACTTTGCCAAGTTCTCTATGATGGATTAGATTATTCTACTAAAACACTGTTAGAATCCATGTGTCAAGGAGGATTTCTGCAAAAGAATGAAGATGAAGGATGGACATTGTTTGAAGAATTAGCTGAAAAATCCATCCAATGGGACCCTACTCCTGAAAAATCTAGGACTAATGACCCTACTTCTTCTAAAGGAGGTATCCATTCCATTGAGGCCAACGTAGCAACCGATGCTAAGTTAGCTGCTGTTATGCGTAGACTAGAGGCTCTTGAAACGAAAGAGCCAGTCTCTGTGAACCAAGTCAGCCCAACATCTTCGGCGGGCTGTACTTATTGTCAAGATATGAACCATGTGTTCGAGGAATGTCCTATTTTCATCGCGCATCAAAGCTTGCCCGAACATATGAGTGCGGCCTTCACAAGGCCCGCCAACAATCCTTATGCACCCACCTACAATCCCGGTTGGAGAAACCATCCCAATTTTTCATGGGGCCCAAGCAACAATGATCAAGTGAGGCCCAAATTCTCCAACAACTTCCAAAATCCGCCTTATCAACAAAATTTCCCTAGTCAAAATCCTCCACCGTCTTTCCAAAATTCACAAATGGAGACAAGACTTTCAAATTTGGAAAGAAAGGTGGATACCCTAGTGAAAAGCCAAGACACGCTGGCTCAAGTCCTAAGTAGGATAGAGCTCCAATTGAACCAGCAAGAGAGACAGAGGGGTACCCTACCGAGTCAACCATTGCCAAATCCTAGGAATCCTAGGCCAGCCAATGAGGCTCAAGACCCAAATCAGTGTCACATGGTTCATACACTCAGATCTGGGAAACAAGTTGATAATCAAGTATCTATGCCATCGGATCCATCTCAGCCATCCATTCCATCTAACTCCACTTCCATTCCATCTAGCTTCACTCCTTCTCCATCCAGCCCCAAGGAAACTGAAGCTGAAAAGTCAGCAGATCAGTTGCACCAGCCTATAGCTCCATTTCCAAATAGGCTTAGAAGCAACAACAATGCACACATGGAGAAATTATTAGAGGTGTTCAATCAAGTTAGGCTCAACATTCCACTTCTTGATGCAATCCAACAGGTCCCTAGTTATGCCAAATTCATTAAGGACATGTGCACCAAGAAAAGAAAGACTAATGTGCCTAAGAAGGTTTTTCTAGCCACTAACATTAGTGAGCTACTGTCCAACCAGATCCCTATCAAGTATAAGGACCCAGGTTGCCCCACCATTTCTTGCACCATAGGTCAAGCCGAAATCAATCGAGCACTCCTCGATTTAGGAGCCAGCATCAATTTGCTCCCTTTCTCCGTGTATCAACAACTTGGATTAGGTGAACTCAACCTGACCCAAGTTACTATTCAGTTGGCTGACCGCTCTATCAAAGTTCCAAAGGGAGAGATCAATGACGTTCTCATACGGGTTGGAGAATTCATTTACCCGGTAGATTTTATTGTCTTAGAGACACAACCTGTGTCTAATCCTAGGTCCCAAACTCCCGTTATCTTAGGAAGACCGTTCCTAGCAACCGCTAATGCAATTATAAATTGTAGAAACGGTTCCATGAGACTGACTTTTGGGATATGACCAAGGAAGTCAATGTTTTCAACCTAGGTAAGCATCCCTACGATGTGACCGACCAACCCTTTGAGGTTAACTCCATTGAGAACATGACGAGTGAGCATAATGATGAGATCATATTTGAGTCAGAGGAAGAGGAAGAGTTAGAAACAAGTGATATCAGTCTTGATGAGATCGAATGGGAATCAAATCTGAGTTCTATAGAGATGGGAGATTCTAGCTTAACTCCACCCATCGAGCCAACTCCTTCTTTGGAGTTAAAAGCCTTGCCCAAACATCTTAAGTACGCCTACCTAGGTGAACAAGAGACGTTACCGGTCATAGTTGCATCTAATTTGACCAATAGGCAAGAGGAGGACCTGCTGGCAACCCTTAGGAGACATAGGGAAGCCATTGGTTGGACTATGGCAGATATCAAGGGACTGAGCCCTACGATAGTCCAGCATCGTATCCATCTAGAGGAAGGGGTTAGACCGAAGAGGGATCCACAGCGTAGGCTAAACCCACTCATGCAGGAGGCTGTACACGCCGAAATAGTGAAACTGTTAGATAATGGGATCATTTATCCCATTTCCGATAGCGAATGGGTTAGCCCAATGCATGTGGTCCCTAAAAAGTCTAGCTTTACTGTGGTAGAGAACGACAAGCATGAGTTAGTGCAAACATGATTGCCTACCAAGGTGAGAGTATGCATAGACTACCGCAAGTTGAACGCAGCCACTAGGAAAGATCATTTTCCCCTCCCTTTCATTGACCAAATGTTGGAAAGATTAGCAGGTCATGAGTATTACTGCTTTTTGGACGGTTATTCAGGGTATAACCAAATTCCTATAGCCCCGGAGGATTAAGAGAAGACAACGTTCACGTGTCCATTTGGGACATTTGCCTACCGTCGAATGCCTTTCGGCCTATGCAATGCCCCCGCCACATTCCAACGTTGTATGTTAAGCTTGTTTTCTGATATGGTCGAGCGTTTCCTAGAAATTTTCATGGACGACTTCTCCGTCTATGGGAATTCATTTGACCAGTGTCTCCATCACTTGGAGCTAGTGCTGAGTAGGTGCACCGAAAAGAACTTGACCCTTAATTGGGAAAAGTGTCACTTCATGGTGCAACATGGGATTGTCCTAGGTCACGAGATATCTAGGGAAGGGATTAAGGTAGACAAGGCCAAGGTGGAGATTATAGCGAAACTTCCACTTCCGCGATGCGTGAAGGACATTCGGTCTTTCTTAGGACACGCCGGATTTTATCGTAGGTTCATTAAGGACTTTAGCAAAATTGCTAGACCCCTTACAAACCTTCTAGCTAAAGACGTGTCCTTCATCTTTGATGATAGGTGCCATAGTGCATGGGAGAAATTGAAAGTGGAACTTATCTCTGCTCCTATCATCTCTCCTCCGGACTGGTCCAAGCCTTTTGAGATCATGTGCGATGCTTCTGATTTTGCGATAGGTGCTGTCTTAGGACAGCATAAGGATAACAAGCAGCACGTGATCTACTATTCGAGTAGGACGCTCAATGACGCCCAAATGAACTATACTACAACCGAGAAGGAATTCTTGGCAGTAGTGTTCGCTTTGGAGAAATTCCGCCCATACCTACTTGGGACCAAGACCACGATTTTCACTGACCATTCTGCTCTTCGATACCTTATGCTTAAAAAAGATGCGAAGGCCCGACTCATTCGTTGGATCCTTCTCCTTCAAGAATTCAATCTCGAAATTCGAGATAAAAAAGGTGTCAAAAATGTCGTAGCTGACCATCTCTCTCGTGTGCCAAACGCACCTTCTGACGAGCTGCCATCAATGACAATTTTCCCGATGAGCAACTTCTAGCCATCTCTAAGGAGCCATGGTTTGCTGACATAGTAAATTACTTAGTCACAAACCAAACACCACCTAGTTGGTCTAAACAGGATAGATACCGATTCTTGTCTCAAGTTCGGTATTACATGTGGGAAGATCCTTATCTTTTCAAATATTGTAGCGACCAAATCATTAGGAGATGTGTCCCCGACGAGGAGACTAGAAGCGTGCTAGCTTTTTGTCATGAGTTCGCTTGCGGTGGACATTTTGGTCCCCGCAAAACTGCCGAGAAAATTCTGCAAAGTGGCTTTTATTGGCCAACTGTGTTTAGAGACGCATTTGAGTATTGCAAAACTTGCACAAGATGTCAAATGATAGGAAGAATTTCCAAACGAAATATGATGCCCCTAAATCCCATTCTAGAAGTAGAACTTTTCGACGTATGGGGCATTGATTTTATGGGACCCTTCCCTAATTCGTTTGGGCACCAATACATCTTGTTGGCCGTAGACTACGTGTCAAAGTGGGTAGAAGCTGTCCCTTGCAAGACAAATGACAACAAAGTTGTTGTCAAATTCTTGAAAGATAATATCATCTCACGCTTTGGAATCCCTCGAGCCATCATTAGCGACAATGGCACACATTTTTGCAATAGAACTTTTGAAGCTCTTATGCGAAAATATGCCATTACTCACAAGTTGTCTACGCCCTACCATCCTCAAACTAGCGGGCAGGTAGAAGTTTCTAATAGACAAGTCAAGCTCATTTTGGAGAAGACTGTGAATCAGAATAGGAAGGACTGGTCCACCAAACTGGTGGATGCCCTATGGGCATATAGGACTGCCTTTAAGACGATTCTAGGAATGTCTCCCTACAGACTGGTCTTTGGAAAGGCTTGCCACCTTCCTGTCGAGCTAGAGCACCGGGCCCTTTGGGCAATTAAGCAGCTAAATTTCGATTTAGATAAGGCCGGTGAGTTTCGGAAATTACAAATTTCTGAACTAGAGGAGTTGAGGAATGATGCATACGAGAATGCGAAGATTGCGAAGGATAGAGTTAAGGTTTTTCACGATAAATTCATCACGAGAAAAACTTTTGTCCAAGGACAAAAAGTTTTACTTTACAACTCTAGACTTCATCTCTTTCTCGGTAAATTGAAGTCACGATGGACAGGACCATTCATTGTTAAGACGGTGTTTCCACACGGAGCCATAGAGATCTACGATCCCAAAAATGGCAATTCATTCAAGGTAAATGGTCAACGTCTTAAAATCTTTTTGGAGTCTGTGCCGGAAGCTAATGCGGCGATGGGTCTTTTTGACCCACTGTATCGGTGATTATATCTTTCTGCCAGTTCATGCATCCATACATTTCATTCATACATTAGGGACAATGCATGAAACAAGTGTGGGGGAAGGGTATGTAATATATAAATAAATAAATAAAAAATCTGAAAAAAAAATTTAAAAAAAAAAATGTTATAAAAAGGAAATATTTTGACTTATTTTTTGAAAGAAATCTAAGTTAGTTTTAAGGATTAGGAAAATCATGATTAGGATTTCTAAAAACTTGGTCAAAATAAATAAATTGTTTAATTTTTAGGTATAGGAGAGAAATTGAATAAATAATTAGTCTTGATTTTTACCTTAATGAAATGTGCATACCAAATGCATATCTAGGATTCTAAGACAAAGACCTTGTGCCTCATAAAAAAAAAAAAAGAAGAAAAAAAAAATCACCAATTAAGCTGATACATGTGCCTCAAGAAGCATAAGTATTCATGCCTAAAGGTGAGTAAATAAAATAAAATCCTTAGTTTTGGGGCCTAGTTCACTCGAATTTGAGTCCGCGGGGTGTTTTCTCACTTGGTGCCCTAAAGCCAACCGGTTGGGAGTCATCGACTTTAAGTTCGTTACATGGGTGGATTAGAAAGCCTAAGAAGACTAAGAAATATAATATATGTATTAACACATCTAATAATCAATTAGTTAGGTATGAGGGCCTCAAGAAGCCTTGATACTTATACGAAAGAAAATTAGATGAGTTATACATGCCAAAAATATATATATATATTAACACATCTAATAGTCAATTAGTTAGGTATGAGGGCCTCAAGAAGCCTTGATACTTACACGAAAGAAAATTAGATGATGTTATAAAAATAATAAAGAGGCATGAGAGTCCAAGTTAAGGAATTCCTAGATTCACAAGGGTGCGTATGATTTTTGGTAACGAGAAAGACTATATTAGAAATTCAATTTCAATCCTTACCTAAAATGAATAACAATTGACTTTATAAAGACTAGGTTTGAAGAATGAATAAAAATGATAATCCTAAAACTTATAGACTACTTAGTCTCTTCAATAATAATTCAAATATTTTCCTTTTTATGGATTTTGTGGGTGTAATCCGCTGAAAACCCTCACGAGACAACACTCGTCCTCTAGGTTAACCTAGAGGTTTAACGGCTTGTTGCACATGCTAAGTGCAACCGTGATTCCTACGAAAGTGAGTTAGTTAGGTTAGATTTTTCTCTTTCTTTTTGATTTTTACTCGAGGACGAGCAAAAAGATAAGTGTGGGGGTGTGATAGGTAGCGAAAAATGCATAATTGTCATCATATATACCATCGCATTTGCACGTTTATTCATATTATAATGCACATTTATTAATATTTCTTTATTTAATATGTGCAGGCCTCAAATTATCAATTTAATAAAGAATAAAGCTTAAAGAGCCCAAAAGCCCAGATCCAAGCCCATGTTTGAAGCCCAGGTGAAAAAGCGCAAATACCAAGAGTCAAAATGCAAATACAAGGGCTAAAAGTTGCAAATATCAGAGATTAGGGAAGGATAGACTTCTATCCAACCCTAAACACCTGCAAGATGAGGATAAAAGGCCAAGATAAAGAGGAATTTCGTGGAGAGAAGATTTGAAGAAATCTGGATTAAGGGTAACTTGATTACCAAGTTATCTCGAAAATCCAGATTAAAAGGCCAGGATCACACTTCTAGAAGCGGAATCCCACATGGACGGACCAGGAGAGGCCACGCGCCAAAGCGCATGGCCAGAAACCCTAACTTTGCCGCAAATTGGCGGCAAATCTAGGGTTTTTGCGGCATTTTGAGCTTATCCAGAGCCCAGTTTTCGTGGGCAGCTTCATCCGGGACTCCTCGGCATTCTGCACTATAAATATCTGTGCAGTCGCAACAGGGAGGGGCATGCAGAGACGATTAGGGTTTTCTTTAGCCATTTTTATTCAAAGTTGTAATTTTTATTTCATGCTATTTGTGGAGAAGAAGGAGACGATTGTGTAACCGGAGATTCAACGAAATAAAGGTCACTCTTTTGTTCTCTTTTAATTTCTGCAACTTTACTTTATTTCTTTTGTGATCTCTCTTTGTTTTAATCTGTGATCTCTTCTTGTTTTCGTTTTTCTTTTCCTTGCAATCTTTCTCATAAAAAAATAAAAAAATAAATAAATAATTTGAAAAGGAAAAAAATAATGAAGAACTAAATCTCTCTAGTGGTTTGCTGAGACTCTTGAAGCAACCCTAGAGCAGTTAAGCCTAGATCTGATTAAGGAACATCAATCGAACCCTAGGTATTAAAAACAACTTTTCTTGAAGATTAAACAAATACCTAGAATTCCTAATATAGGTTGCATATTAAAAAGACCTCTCATGACTTCGAACTTAAGAACTAGGACGGCATAAATTTAAGATTCGTCTTTTATTAGGCTGTACTTAGATGTTAGGATGAACCATAGTTTGGCTTTTAATAATGTAACTTTGCTAGAAGTCTAGTATTGATTTTTCTTGCTTGAATTATTTGTAATGACCTAGGGTGAATCATATCAATCTTAAGATGAAGATCAAGCTCCTTAACTTGCAATAGGGTTGTGGTAGAAGATCAGCAAAACCACGTCTTTAATCTCATATTTTCATCACCAATCTAATCTCTCTTTCTTACTTGAAGCATACAGAGGAATCGAGTCGAAAAGCTTTCATCGCATCCTTCCCTGAGGATCACGACCCGCTTGAGCCCTTGCTACAGCGGATTCGCATTGAGACTAAGAATTCTGAACTTTATTTCAATCGATAAAATCTCAATCAGTTAGCGTTTGATCCATTGTCTCCTAACTCTCTCTCTCTCTTTTATTTGTGCAAAGCATCATTCATATCATCATATCATATTTGTTTGTGTTGAGCATTGTTTCATATTGCCATATCTATTATATGCTTGTGTGTGTGCCTCACTTATACCACAAGAGCTTCATATAGCACCTCAACCCTTATTTAGGGGAATCAAGAGGAGTTAGTCCAGAGCCCTTCACGGGGAATTCGGCTACACTTGTTGGTTGTATTAAGTGTGTTTGCAAAATTGTTTAAGCTTCCGCATTTAGTTTCTAGATTAGCATTTACACCTATTCACCCCCTAGGTGTTTTTCAATTGGTATCAGAGCCTACGCTCTTGATACTTTAGGCTTAACATCCTAGGAGTGAGATCCTTTGTTTGCTAATCTTCATTTGTATTTGCTTGTTTGCACACATATAGTTTGGACCCATGGCCTTCATGACCCCACCTATGTTTGACCCTTCCAACATTATTGTTTGGAAGATTAGGATGTCCGTTTATTTACAAACCCTAGGATATAAGGTTCACCTTGCCATTACCAAGGAATCCTACCTTAGTGATAGCAAGCATATAGGGGCCAATGCACAAGCCCTTGAGGCCATTAGAAGCACGCTACCTAAAGAATATCTTATGCATGTTTCTAACCTTGATTCCGCCTTTGCAGTGTGGAACAAGTTGACAACAACCACCACCTCCAAGTTTCAAGTGCCAATTCAACAGGAGGAGGAGAATAGTGGAGAATCCGATTCACAATGTTTCATGATCCAAGGGAATGACTCCCTTGAGGTACAATCGGAAACTCAACTAGATAGTTTTGATTCTACTTCTTCATGTGATGATCATGTTGATGCCCATGTTTTGAATGAAGAACTTCAATAGTTTGTGAAAAATTAATTGAAAAATATAAGATTTTGAAAAAGAAAAGTCTAGGAATTGAAAAGAAAATAAAAGTTTGCATTCTAGACTTCACAAGGTTTTGCAAGAGAAGGTTGAGGTCTATAATGAAAGGGATTCATTGAGATCTCAACTAGACCTTGCACTAAAAGAAAATAATTTTTTGAAAAATAAAAATGATTGTGAAAATATTTTGAAGAGAAATGAAAGCTTGTCTTCAAAAGTTGATTTTATTTTAAAAGAGAATGTTGCTTTAAAAAATAAAATAGTTTCTATTTCTAATGATTTAAATGTTTGTTTAGAGAAAAATGAAGTTTTGAAAAATAAAATTGATTCTCATGTTTGCCATGCTAGGATAGTATCTCACACTTCACCTATTGCATATTCCACTTCTTCTTTAATTGAAAATGATATAAATTTAATTAAGAAGAAAACGGATTGTTTGGGCTCCACTATGAGCCAATGTACCATGAACCATACACGCTTGGAAACCTTGGTTCGAAAGAAACAAGCTCCTATTATGCATGCACACCATCCACGGCATACACATGCTTCCCACGGTCACCACCATCACACTATGTATGCTCATGTGTACACTTGTACACATTGTGGACGTAAGGGCCACCTTGCTAAATTTGCTTTGATCATTTACATGATATAAATTTAGCAAATAATTTTGTTTGGGTTAGAGAAGGTACTAACCCTCATGGACCCAAAAGGATATGGGTACCAAAGACTACCCCTCTTATGTTTGATGTAGGTGTGGGCTCTCACATGACTTGAGAGTATCGGTACCTTAGAGTGGATGCGTTCCGAGCTTCATGTGAACTTTTTGGATGCATCACTTTCAAGGGAGGTTTGGTGGGAAGACCACCATGTTTTGGAGACAAGGAAAGTTGCCTTCTAGGTTTTGGTAACGATTCCTAACTCCTAATTATTGTTTACATGCTTTTCATTTTATTCATTATTTATAGCATGCTTTGATGTTTATAGATTATTATGATTAATGTCATGTTTATTAGACCCTTGACATGCATGTATAGCCTTTTGAGACACCCATATTTAATATGGATCATATTTTTGTGTTCTCACCATTGTTTAGCTATCATGTTAATCATAGCTCTAATAACATGTGGATTTACATAATAATCATGTTTATGTTTATATCGTGGATTTATATTTTGTTTTATGCTTCATGCGTTGATTACATGTTTAGATGTTAGTTTTCATTAAAACTTGGTATATACTTGTACATATAGTGGGCCACAAATAAATTTATATATGTTTGAGCTTGAATGCTTATTTGAACCCATTAGATGTGCTAGTATAGTCTAGTTTTGATGATTCATACATTTTAAACTTGTATTCCCATTTTTGGATTTGTTTCATGTTTTTGTGTTTATGTTTAACTTCATGTATATGTCTATTATATCCAAATTATTGTTTATACATATACATCCTTTTGAGCCACGTGCCTTCATGCATATATCTTTGTGGACTCGTTGTGTTTGGATATGTATGTATACTTTAGTTTGTATAAGACATACATATACCTTGAAGATTAAATAAGTTTTGATGATTTTCATGTTTTCATGTTTTAAGGAATAATGAGCTAAATTGGATACTTTCATGATCATGTTCTTCACATTGTATTTGTACACTCACCTTTCATGTTTACTCATGTTTTGTTTTCATGAGTCATATTTATGCTTAATTGGCTTAGAGTGTTGATTATCATGTGGATTTCATGTTTTTCATGAAAAATTATTTTGTTTTATTCCTTACTTGAAGGATTTCGTACTAGTTTTACAAATTTTTCATATAACTAGTTACGATATTCTTCGTTATGGTAGAGTTTTTCAAACATACTTCAATTTTTAAACCTATTTTTGAAAACCCCTACCTTCCACGGGCGGATGGATGGGTGATCATGCTCATGTATGCCTTATATTGAAATTCATTTTAAACTTGAACATGATTGGGAGGATAGGTTATATGAGTTATACTTTGATATTATATCCCTATATCTTTAAGCACAAAATTTTGTTTATGCTAAAGCTTGAGTTTTAACTTTGTTTCAATTGATTCAATTTTCAATTGGTTTCTTAAACAAGCTTATGCATGTGTTTTGTTGGTATTTCATAAAGGGGGAGAAAATTCGATTTTTCATATTTCAATTGGTATTTTGTTCCCTTACTTTATGATAGAAAATAGTCATTTCATTTGATATCATATACTTAAAAGGGAAAATACTCTATTTTGATATCAAGATGTTTATTTGAATATTTCAAAATTGATATCAAAATAAAAAAATTGTTTAAAGATAAATACAAAAGTTTTGATTTGTATTGCCTATATGCAATGAGAGCTTAACATCTCTTCTACAATAGATTCATGTTGAGTGTATCTTGTATTGAGGAGCTTGACATCTCTTCTTTATGTGGTACACGTGTGTCCTCTTATGCATTGCATAGTGTACGTTATGTGAATTAGGGCTTGTCATCCCTTCTTCATGTAATGTATCTATGTAGGGAAGCTTCACATCTTCCTCTTCATGAATGTATATCGCATATACCATTTGTTGATTGACCTATGTTTACTTTCAATTGGTATCAAGATGCTACTTTGATATATTTTCAATTGATATCCTAATTGATTGTCACCCCTATTTGGTTTTGTTTTTATTTTAGACAAAAAGGGGGAGAACATTATTTTTATTAACCCTTTTGTTGATTCATTGTTTCGAATAAAAAAGGGGGAGAAAAATTTATTGATGATTGTTTCTTTGTATTAAAAAGGGGGAGAAAATTTTGTTTTGTTTTGATTGTTTACCCTTTGTTGATGATTGACAAAAAGGGGGAGAATAATTTGTGTTTATGCATGTTTATGTGTTTTATGTATGTTGATGCATACATGTTTATGTACATTCATTGCATATTTATTGTTTATTTGTTTATGCATGAGTTAAGGGGGAGCTTCCTTGAAGCTTAACTTTAATCCATACATATATAACTCCATGAGTTTTGTCATCATCAAGAAGGGGGATATTGTTGGCCCGAAGGCCTTCCTCTCTAGTTTTGATGATGATTAACTAATGTAGTTATGTTTACTAATTATCTTGTGTTGTTTAAGTTTCAGATCATTTACCAAGATATTAGTTGGTGATTAGCTTCAATAAGAAGTTTAGAAGCTTTTCATGGTGATTCCAGTGCCCGAGCATCAAGATCATACCTTTGCACTCGGTGGATCACGTTTGGGATCGAGTCGGCTTGAAGATGGAAGATCGTCAAGAAGACTTAGGTATCCTAGTTTAGCTTAGTGTGTTTTAGATCCATGTGTAAAGATAAAAATAGTTGATATGCTCAAGTGCACAACACACACTTTATGGTTTTTTCGGTTTTTAGTTTAACCAATATTTGTTTTCATGAATAGATTGATCAAAACAAGTTTATTGGTTTATGTATAGTAGATTCATTCCATACATGCATGCTTAACTTTTAAACAAACTTATTTTGACTTTCCTATTCATGTGTTGAAAAATCCAAGTTTGACAAAATACAAGTTTTGGTAAAAATGATAAAACACAAAATGGTTTCATATGCTTGATATTTGAGTTGAAATGTTTATCACAAGTTTATATATCAATGCAAAATGATAAAACTATTTTTGAAGATTTTTACAAGATTTATTGGATTTATTAAAAATATTTTTAACAAGTTTTTCTGACCCAGAAATTGGCTGCCAGGCTTTGGCGGTCGACCGTCCCGGTCGACCGTATGCCAGAGCCGGTCGACCCGTCGGTCGACCGACGTGCACAGGTCTGTGCACGTCTGGCCAGGCAATGGCCGGTCGACCGTCCCGGTCGACCGGACCAGAGAGCTTTGCTTTCTGTATCTGGGCGGTCGACCGGGCGGTCGACCGGATGCCCCAACGGTCATATTTATGACCGTTGGCGGTCGACCGGCCGGCCGACCGCAGGCCTGTCAATCTGCCAGATCAGCCTAACGGTTAGTTTTCTGTTTGGGCTATAAATACCCATTTCTTGGGGTTTTAACTAAGATTTTTAGAGCTAAAATTTCCTGATATCTTCAGTGTTTTAAACAAGTTTTCAAAAGAATTTAAGTGCCAAAAAGATTCATCTATTAGTTTTTAAAGTGTTTTGTTATTCCAAAGAAAATAGGTTTTGGGAATTTGTTTCTTGATCTAAAATTCTATATCTATTTGGTATTTTTCCCAAGAGTTTTTCTTTGATCAAAACACTTGTTTTCCACACTTGAGCTATCATCTATCCTATTCTATTAGGATCTTGTTTTTGTGAAAAAGAGGAAAGAGAGATTGTTTGTGGTTGAAAGAAACCACTTGTTGTAAACACCCTTGCTTTTGTTGTATCCCTCTTTGGTAGAGGTTGATCGGGTGATTGGTTTACTCCCTCTTTGGTAGAGGTTGAGTTGGTTGGTTTGCTCCCTCTAGTGAGAGGTGGAGTTTGGTTTGTATCCCTCAAGTGTGAGGTGGATTGGTTGTTGTTTGGCTACGGGCCTACCCCTCGGTTGTGAGGCGGTGTTTGAGAGAGGAGTTCGGTACTCCCTTGTTGTAAAAAGCCTCCTCGGTGGAGGTTCCCTCGGTGGGAGTCCTCGGTGGACAAGATAGTGGATTAGAAATCCTTCTCGGTGAAGGCGGGGACGTAGAGCTAGGGGCTCGAACCTCGAAACATATCTTGTTGTTAGCGTTTGATCCATTATCTCCTAACTCTCTCTCTCTTTTATTTGTTCAAAGCATCATTCATATCATCATATCATATTTGCTTGTGTTGAGCATTGTTTCATATTGCCATATCAATTATATGCTTGTGTGTGTGCCTCACTTATACTTAACCACAAGAGCTTCATATAGCACCTCAACCCTTATTTAGGGGAATCAAGAGGAGTTAGTCCAGAGCCCTTCACGGGGAATTCGGCTACACTTGTTGGTTGTATTAAGTGTGTTTGCAAAATTGTTTAAGCTTCCGCATTTAGTTTCTAGATTAGCATTTACACCTATTCACCCCCCCCCCCCCCTCTAGGTGTTTTTCAGGAAAGACATTTAGAGGACAGCCACAAGCTTTTGAGATAGTTTGCAAGATCAGTGACTCCTAATAGTGGTGATAAAATAAGGATTGACTCTAAGTCCATAGCTTCTGTGTTTATCATATACAACAGCCAGTTGATTATCAAGAGAAGGTATTATAGTTTACTTCATTTTCGGAACATATAGCTTGCTGATGTAAAACGGGAGGATCGCAATCATCTTTAAACTACAAATTGAAGAAATAGGGTTTTGAAAGAAGAAATAGAAAAAAGAAATTAGGGTTTAGAGAAAAGAACCGGATAAATGTTGGGCTTCGCACCCCTTGCGCGGGCTTCACATCTCTTACACCACGGGCTTCACACCCAACACTCAAGAGCGCCCTCAAAAGAATTTAATTGAAAATTTTTTAATTATTCATTGTCCATCTTATTCATTAAGTTGAGCATCTTTATATAAGCTCTTATAAAGTGAACTTTCCCACCACAACCGATGTGGGACTAAATTTTATAAAAGAAACAACTAAACTCAAAGAAAGTAACTAAAGTAGAGTCATCTAAGAACTTGTAGTGTCCTCATCAATTCCCCGGGGTGAGAAAAACTCGAACCTGTCGAGTGAGGGCTCCTCACGAAGCATCTTAATCAGGCCAAAGTGGTGGTCGTGGCACTGATGCGTCACGGCTGACCCAGGGTGGTGAAAGTGAAAATGGAGAAAATAATATTGAAGAAGCTTGGAACCAGAAGCTCTGATACCAACTGATGTAAAACGGGAGGATCACAATCACCTTCAAACTACAATTTGAAGAAATAAGGTTTTGAAAGAAAAAATAGAAAAAAGATTAGGGTTTAGAGAAAAAAATCGGATAAATATTGGGTTTCGCACCCCTTGTGCGGGCTTCGCACCCCTTACACGACGGGCTTCACACCCCAATACTCAAGAGCACCCTCAAGAGAATTTAATTAGAAAGTTTTTAATTATTCATTGTCCATCTTATTCATTGAGTTGAGCATCTTTATATAGGCTCTTACAAAGTGAACCTCCTCATCACAACTGATGTGGGACTAAATTTCAATAAAAGAAACAACTAAACTCAAAGAAAGTAAACTAAAACATAGAGTCATATCTAAGTACTGGTGATGTCCTCATCGCTTACCGAATGAAACAAAAACGGAACTGGACATGATTACAGTATTGCGTAGAAGAGGTTCAGATGATATGAGTATAACCAATCAAAAAAAGGTAGAGCATATAGAGTTTAGTTCTAGTGGATAAACGAAGATGAACTCAAGTCCTAGTCTTTTGTTCATAGCATTGGCCAAGAGAGATTGCAAATAAGATCATCCTATAGGGACATCTATAAGTACACTTGTAAGGGAAATATAGAAGGTGGATGCTGCGAGGAGATCCATTTGTAGAGATGCACTGTCACCACATTGTTATGTTGGACAGTTAGAGGCAACTCCCAGAGATAATAATAGCCACTACATTGTTTATGTTAAAGGTAACTCCCAAAAGATAACAATAACCATGTATAATTGATAAAGCTAAGTAATCAAGGGGACCAAGAAACTCCTTGAGTTTAAAGGTTAAAGAAATATAAAGCAAAACCAGGTTAAAGAAATATAAAGTAGGACCTACAGAAACAACTACGGGAGTTACATGCTATGTAGCACGGACACTCCTATCATGGAGCCGTGTCGTATCTGAAATGTGATGAACACATGTCATGTGTTTTAAAAATCTGCCACGTATCTATGTGTCATGTCAAATGGAAGAAGAAAAAAAAAAAGGAAAACATAAGAAGAAGGTCCAATATAATCCAGACTGTGACCCCATATAAAGATCAGGCAGTACTTTTTGCCACGTAATTGTCATTACGTTTGTACTTTTCATAATTTGTTGTGTGTCAGCACACATATCCTGTCATGTGAAACAATATGTCGCATGTCTTCGACCATGCTTTTTAGCATGAAATCCTTTATAGAAATAATAACAAGTGGGCTTGCTAAGAATGATTCTGTGCCTACTAACATGCTATTTTCTATAATGATGCACACGCCCCATAAATGCACAGATTTTTACAAAATTGTAAAACAACAAAGGCACAAACTTACTCCTTCCAGTTGACTACAACCTTCAGATGATAACTGAGATCCTAAAAAAAGAAACAAAAAGAAAAAGTAGCATCTTCAAGAACAGAACACAACAAGAAGTGCCTGAAGCAGCCATTCCTCAATTGAGGCAATCGAAAATTCGTAAGCCACTGACACCGTCACCCCAATCCTCATCCTCCTTGCCACATCCAGGGTTTCTCTTTGAGCCCCAATCGGGTCCACTGAACAAGCATCAAAAACACCACCAAATCAGCAAGGCCCAAACTTGCAATCCAAATCCCCAAAAAATCACAAACAATCCTTACTTGCTCCCATGTTAGTAATCATACAAACCCCCCTCTCCACAGCCAATGGCAACAGCATTGACACCCAACCGAAACTACGAAAATTCTATCAATCAGTGGCCACTATGTATTTGTAACTTGCAAAAATATGAAATTTCCAAAAAAAAAAAAAATTACTTTTGGGTCGTAGCTTTTGCCGCCAGAGAGCATGATTTGGTAGCGATCGGCGAGGGTCCGTTCGGCCAAGCATTCTACCACGATGTAATCGAGCTGCGGGAATCGGCCGAGCAATCTGAGGGCGGCCAGCGGCCCCGCAGCCGATGTATACTTTGTCCTTGAACCTCTGAGGAGCTCTCTGATCGTGGGGGAGGGTGAAGGATTAGCGACTGTAGTGTTGGTGTTTTTGTTCAAATTTAAAGAGAACAGGGGAAAGGAAAAAAAAAAAGAAAAAAAGAAAACTGGGGAGACTGGGGGAAACTAAACGTACCAGTCTGATCATAGAGTTTTATACTGGAGATTTGGAATTCGTTTCTGTATGTATCCATTCTTGAGCGATGGAGACGATCAAATTGTTACAGCACTGAGCGGAAGAAGAAGCAGCACAGACTCCGTTAACCGTGTGTATGAGAGAGACTGCTTCGGGCGTGTTTGTTTGAGCCAAAAAGGACCGGGAAACTTGGAGTAATTTTTACTTTTCCTATTTATTATACATTAATTGTGAAATGAGAAGAGCATGAGATAGCCTACAGTATTATAAGGTTTTTTTTCTTTACATATTCAAACCACACAGCTATAAAAGTCACTCAAAGGATTGGGGAAACTTGGAGTAATTTTTACTTTTCCTATTTATTATACATTAATTGTGAAATGAGAAGAGCATGAGATAGCCTATAGTATTATAAGGTTTTTTTTTCTTTACATATTCAAACCACATAGCTATAAAAGTCACTCAAAACCTGACAAAAATAGATCCTCATTTCTTTGTATGAAAAAAACAGGAGATGAGATAGCAAGTCAAATTTCAAAGTTTGGTGTTTTCACCCCCACAAACAGGCTTATTTAAAAATTAAAATGTTTTTTATTAAAAAAAAGAGATTTTTATAATTAAGATATTTGATTACTTTAAATTTTTAAGTGTTTAAAAAAAAATATTGGAGAGAGTTTAGATAAGATTCATTGGTGACCTTAGGCACGAAAAATAGGGAAACGTCTCTAACGCTTGTAGAACATCATATTTATAATATTGAGATATTTTCTCGATACTTTCCTTCTCAAGTTGAATAGAAAAATTATGTGATATTAGATTTCTTTTCGTTTGAGAAATAAAAAAAATAGCTGGAAAAGATATTAAAAACCAATTCATACATAAAAAAAAAGTCTTGAAATAAGTTATTTACATTGATTTTAAGATGCAGAGATGTTATAAAAGCAATTATTGAATGAACAATATGTATTGAAAACTTATTTAAATAAGAATTACATTCCAAATATTTTCTAAATAACTATCCTTTCTTTCTAAAATCTTATTTCTTGGATTTTTTTTGTAGAATTTCTAAACGAGCTCGAAGAGTTTTTTATAAATTTGATCTTGATGTATACAGAATTGAGGATATTATGCTTTTATATATAGACATGTATCTCATCTTTTTAGGAGTGTGTCCCATGCTCGTATCATGTTGTATTTTGCATTAATATTAGTGTTATCTTAGTGCAAATTTATTTTAATATTATGTAATTTTTATTAATGTTTGCATTTAAATGTTTGAATTTTAATGTTTTATTTTTGTATTACATGTTAATTTTAGTTCATTATATAAATGTTAATATAAATAATAATAAAATTAAAACAATATAAATTAAACATAAGTCATTAAATAAAAAAAGAGTTTACAAATGTTAACATTAATTAATAACAAAAATTAAAAAATAATAATGCTAATGTGAACAATTAAGATGAATTAATAATGTAAAAAAAAATAACTGCGGTATTGCTACAGTGTTGCGTCAAATCTGGTGCAGCACTGTAGCTAACTATAGCTAACTGGAAATCCCAGCACCATTTTGGCGCTGGGTTGGATAGCCTACCCATCTTTAATTAATAGAAAATTATCTGGTTCTTGTGTTTAGTTCTCCAAGTCACTCTTACAAATTTCTAGGTCGATAGACTGGCGATTCTCTTCATCCACAAACCATTGAAAAACATTAGGCTTCTCAAATCTCAAGAGCCATACTGCGGGAGAGAAGATGAAATTAAAGTTTTCAAATTTAATTAGATAAAGTAGAGAAATTTGAACTTTAGATATAGCACATGGGTAAAGGACATGCAGTTGTCGACATGCGTGTAAGATACACACGTACACCAACAAATAGTTGTGTTTGTTAGTGTGTCGACAACTGCCATAAAGTTGTCAGGCGTTTGCAGCGATCAGCAGCAGATGGTTAAGTCTGTGAACAAGGGGACCGACTGAGTGTTTGGGTCGGCACAGTCTGTTCACAGGTCTTTGGAGCTGTCGACAGCTAAGTATTCTGGGTGTATCCGAAAAGGTTTCTGATCCGATTTCAGAAGTTTTGATTTTCTTTTCTTCGTAGGCTCTTTGCCTATATATTGAGGAGTATTGTACCCTTCTTTGTAACCTTGAGAGTAACCTTGAGAGTAACCTTGATAGGTGATTTGTCTTGAAAGTTTTAGGGTTAGATTGCTTGAGAGATTTCTATGACAAATTGTGTAGTTTCTCTATTTGGATCAATCTTGATCTGATAAATCTTCAGATCAATTTATAACCCATGTAACTCTGTTGGTTGAATAAGATTTTCTCCCTTCTCCCTTCAGATCGTCAAACTATTTGTTCTTGCTTCTTCTCTTTGTATTTGTGTTCGTGCTATATTGGTTTGTGATTGACTCGGTGTTGGAATGCTGATCTTGATGATTGACGTGTTGGATTCTCCGAAAGACGCAACACATACAGTGACATGTTGCGACTGACGATAGAACTTCTTGCGCCTAGCGCCTTCTATCTGGGTGTCACGCCCCGCTTGCCAAAATACGCTAGAGCGGAGACGCGACACGAGTCGGCGACGCATATACGCGAGGAAAATACCCCACATATACGCGCTAAGCCTAAAGTAACCTGAACAAGCTATAAATCTAAACCATAATAATCAAGGATCACTGCAATAGTACATATAAAGACTACACATGATCTGGAATGAAATAAGAAACAAAATAGAAGCCAAGGGTGATATACAGGAATCAAAGAATAATAGCAGGAATAAAGAAATGCAAGAATACCAGAATCAAAAGGAAGAGAGAGTCCGGTTCCTCGCAAGTCGTACAGTCTCATCGAACACCTGCACAATAGAACAAGCGTCCAATATCTGGACGTACAAATCCAGGGTCGTCAGAACGCGACCTGGTGAGTGTGTGTGTGTAAAGGGAAAAGCTCGTGCATATAAACGGTGTGCATAGATAATAATAAGAACAACTGCAGATATAAGGGACTAAAATAATATGATAAATAACTGAACTGTAATATATATGATAACAACACGAATAAAGATAGAAGACAACTGTCACAATAGTAAACAAGCAACTGATGGCAAAATATGTACCTATCACATGTCACGAAGCTGGTATCCAAGTCTGATCATAAATCTGGTCCTGGTTACAATCATGGGTCTATCATAATGACATAAATAGATATACAATCAGGTGATTACAGTCAGTCACAATACATCAACAGTTTATTATTAATTATGTCAGCGAACACCAATTGTCACATGTAATAGACGCATCCAATACTACGCCTACCACACATGCCAATCGATGCCCTTAAATTATTGAAACTGATCGGTTGGAGACATTGTCCATGCTTTAGGTGGGTCCCGTGCATACCCGGGACCACGGCCCAGACTCCTGGCGCTGAACCAGGACCTACCGCAAGGTAGTCAGGAACATGTAAACAGGAACAGGTACATGTATAACATGTATAATAGGAAACATGACGGGGTGCCAGTCACCCCACGGAAACCCTGCAGTGGAACCCTCTTTCGGCTGTGCAACCTAAATCCTAGGTCCACCCAAAATACGGACGCTGTCTCCTCCATCAATCTCCCCAATCCCAGTGTAAATTGTTTGTTATCATGTTTTAGTTTATCAGGATTATTTAATATACATGTTACTTAAATCACTGGGATGACTCAGTGGTAGTCACGGTAACAATATCAACATGTGTAATCAGGTACCGGTATAACAGGAGTATAAAATATCAAGTAACAGGATACCGGCAATACAGGAATATATAACAAGTATAACATGAAAGTGTTGTTACCGTGTAACAATATTTTCCCAACAATTTTAGTAACATGGACATGGTAGTTGTCAGGTAGATATTAAGTATAATCAGTCAGGTTTCACAGGTAAAACAAGATATCTACGGTGAGTAACGACCTACTGTCAAGAATAGAATAATCCAACAAAGTATGGAATCAATTCATATCCATCCTCTAAGTCATCAATAATCAGATCGATCAATAGCTATCATAAAACTCTGAACATATATTATAATCACCAATATCAATGAGATCACTCTCATAGTAACTCTATCTCCCTAACTGAATTGATCAGTCACTATACATGAAGCACACGGTATGTCCTCAATATCAACAAGTCAACATACTCCATAATCATAACTACAGATGAAACATCCTCAAAGATCTGTGGTCTAGAATATCTACTCTTAATACTCAACATCAACAACATATCATCTAAACAAAACCCAAATGGTCACAACTATAAACCAACTACGTCAATCTCATCTTAATACAGATCAGGCTCCAATAAAAAGAATATAAATTCTGGATAACCTCTAACTCAGGATCAATCTAAGTCACAACCCAACTAATTCAGTCATATCTAATTACTGATCATTATTCAATGTAAATAACATAAGTCCCAGATCAATCCAAAGTCATTACAACCAACTCATATGTCCAATAGTCACATGATCGTCATGTATCAATTCACATCGAGTAATCTAATACAATAAACTGTCGTTCCAACATATATCAATAATCAGATACTTAATCCTCTCACTCTATCAATCAACTTTAATCCCCAAGTCTTCACAAATTTTCACTTCTATTAAGGTCAATCATAATATCCCAACACTCGGCAACATAATAGATACATGCATATAAGATCCATCGAGTCAGGTCAATCCAACTAATATCTATTCCACAAAATCTTGTTCATCCATCTATAGTCAATACATAACTCGAGGGTAAAGTCTACAATCCATAAGATGACTATACCTAGCAACCAGACAGACATTAGTCGACTAGAGGAGATGAGTAGTCGACTAGAGGAGGGTTAGTCGACTAACAAGGTGGACTAAGTCGACTATAAAGGGTACTAGTCGACTAGGTAGGAAGGCAAGTCGACTGACAGGGTATACAGAGAGCTACACACTTCCAGGAATTCCAATTAGTCGACCACAGTCTAAGGTGTAGTCGACTATACTTGTTATTAGTCGACTACAAAAGGGGTCAAGTCGACTAGCAGAGAAAGTGGACAAACAGAGAGTCAACCATTCTCCTGGGAGGTAAATTAGTCGACTAGGGGGAAAATCATTAGTCGACTAACAGAGGTATTAGTCGACTAATAACAGGTATTAGTCGACTAATATCTCTGCCGGGGCAGATTACAGAGGCACACCAACACCTGATCTCTCATACAATAAAACACATATATCTCCTCTCTCACACACATCAAAGTATACCAGTTCTACATCAACTCTATATACACATTAAAATACAACTTTAATCAAATGCATATAATAATGAGAGAGAAATAGAAAGAGGGAGAGGATGACACTCACTAGGGGATGCTGTTCGCTGCCGTGCGCATCAAGGGCCTGTCGGAGGGGAATCGCTGCTGGATCTGCTGCTGCAAATCTGATCTGTGCGCTGTGCTTGCTGCTGATCTGGACAGTGCACGCCAAAGAGGAGGGAGTCTGCTGTAGGGTGCTGCCGGTTTGCTGCTGTCCTGCTGGAGGGAGATGGTTGCTCGCTGGATCTGCTGGACTGCGCACAGGAGGAGGCCGGCCTGGCTGTTGTTGGTGTCGTTCTGCTGTTACGCTGGTGGATGGCCTGGGCTGCTGGTCTGCTGGTTGCAGCCAGATCAAGGAGGGGATGGATCTGGTTGCTCCTGGATCCGGACTGGAGGGTGCACACGGCAGTGGTGCTCGGGGAAGAAGTGCTGGGCTGCTGCCATTGCTGCTGTGGAGAGGTGCACGGCTGCTGGTGTTGGTGGGGGTTTGCGCCATGGAGAGAGGGGCGGGTGAAGGGGGCGTGCGGCAACAGGAGAGGGGGTGCTCGGCCTGGGATTGGTGATTGGAGAGATAAGGTTGTTAATTAGGTGGTTAGGATTTGGTTTAGATAGGAGATCATTTAGGGATTGGGATTTGGTTGTTGAGATTAAGATAGGATTTAGTTGTTAGGATATGATTAGATAATGGGTTGAGTTTGGATATGGGTTAACGGGTAGGATCCAAATGGGTTGGGGGTATAGTCTAATTGGTTTGGTTTTGTGACAACGGTTGCGGGTTAGGCTCCAAATGGTAAATGGGTAAAGGGTAATGGGATATATAATGGGTACGGTCAAGATGATGGGTAAAGGAATAAGGGGCTAATGAAAGAAAACACAACAACAATGATTAATACCAGCATGAATACTAATATCAAAATAATAATAAATAATACCAATACCATTAACAACTAGCAATACTTAATTACAATAATAATAGAAACACTAATAATAATTACTGAGCACTAACAATAGAAATAATAATACACTAATAGAAATAATAGTAAATAATAATGGAAGAATAATTTGCCATTTACTATCTGAAAATAATTTGCATATCCAACCATAATAATCACAGGAAAAAATAGATTAACTTGATTAAATAAAATAATCAATAAATCAAAATAAATACTTTAGAAAAATAAAAATACAGTAGTTTAGATTAGGGATATTACATTCTACCCACCTTAATAAAAATTTCGTCCTCGAAATTTCAATAAAGCGGGGAATGCTAAAAAATCAAAAATCAGGAGAGAACACAAACAACTTCCATGTCGCCTCGTTGGGACCCCACGCTTCTGCTGTGCGCTCTGATCTCTGCTACCAGCTCCAACATGGAGTGGTCAAACTCAGGGAATAAAAATCAGGGAAAATAGAATAGGAAGGAACAATAAGGATCAAGATAGGACCAAGATCATTTTAGAAGAAGAATTGAATTCAGGGATATCAAAGATTCAAGAGATGGATCCCAAAAGAGAGGACGATCAATTTCAAATGGAGTCAATATCATCGTATGGACCCTATATGTATATTGCAGTGTAATTATGGCTCGTTTTAAGTTACCGGTAGCAACTAGGTCTCTCTTGCGAAACAAAAGTCAAAATTCAACATCGCAAGTCGAAAACCTAGCTCTGATACCAAGAAAATCCTGTCACGTCCCGCTTCTCAAAATACGCTAGAGCGGAGACGCGACACGAGTCGGCGACGCATATACGCGAGGAAAATACCCCACATATACGCGCTAAGCCTAAAGTAACCTGAACAAGCTATAAATCTAAACCATAATAATCAAGGATCACTGCAATAGTACATATAAAGACTACACATGATCTGGAATGAAATAAGGAACAGAATAGAAGCCAAGGGTGATATACAGGAATCAAAGAATAATAGCAGGAATAAAGAAATGCAAGAATACCAGAATCAAAAGGAAGAGAGAGTCCGGTTCCTCGCAAGTCGTACAGTCTCATCGAACACCTGCACAATAGAACAAGCGTCCAATATCTGGACGTGCAAATCCAGGGTCGTCAGAACGCGACCTGGTGAGTGTGTGTGTAAAGGGAAAAGCTCATGCATATAAACGGTGTGCATAGATAATAATAAGAACAACTACAGATATAAGGGACTAAAATAATATGATAAATAACTGAACTGTAATATATATGATAATAACACGAATAAAGATAGAAGACAACTGTCACAATAGTAAACAAGCAACTGATGGCAAAATATGTACCTATCACTAAGCTGGTATCCAAGTCTGGTCATAAATCTGGTCCTTGTTACAATCATGGGTCTATCATAATGATATAAGTAGATATATAATCAGGTGATTACAGTCAGTCACAATACATCAACAGTTTATTATTAATTATGTCAGCGAACACCAATTGTCACATGTAATAGACGCATCCCATACTACGCCTACTACACATGCCAATCGATGCCCTTAAATTATTGAAACTGATCGGTTGGAGACATTGTCCATGCTTTAGGTGGGTCCCGTGCATACCCGGGACCACGGCCCAGACTCCTGGCGCTGAACCAGGACCTACCGCAAGGTAGTCAGGAATATGTAAACAGGAACAGGTACATGTATAACATGTATAACAGGAAACATGACGGGGTGCCAGTCACCCCACGGGAACCCTGCAGTGAACCCTCTTTCGGCTGCGCAACCTAAATCCTAGGTCCACCCAAAATACGGACGCTGTCTCCTCCATCAATCTCCCCAATCCCAGTGTAAGTTGTTCATTATCATGTTTTAGTTTATCAGGATTATTTAATATACATGTTACTTAAATCACTGGGATGACTCAGTGGTAGTCACGGTAACAATATCAACATGTGTAATCAGGGTACCGGTATAACAGGAGTATAAAATATCAAGTAACAGGATACCGGCAATACAGGAATATATAACAAGTATAACATGAAAGTGTTGTTACCGTGTAACAATATTTTCCCAGCAATTTTAGTAACATGGACATGATAGTTGTCAGGTAGATATTAAGTATAATCAGTCAGGTTTCACAGGTAAAACAAGATATCTACGGTGAGTAACGACCTACTATCAAGAATAGAATAATCCAGCAAAGTATGGAATCAATTCATATCCATCCTTTAAGTCATCAATAATCAGATCGATCAATAGCTATCATAAAACTCTGAACATATATTATAATCACCAATATCAATGAGATCACTCTCATAGTAACTCTATCTCCCTAACTGAATTGATCAGTCACTATACATGAAGCACACGGTATGTCCTCAATATCAACAAGTCAACATACTTCATAATCATAACTACAGATGAAACATCCTCAAAGATCTGTGGTCTAGAATATCTACTCTTAATACTCAACATCAACAACATATCATCTAAATAAAACCCAAATGGTCACAACTATAAACCAACTACGTCAATCTCATCTTAATACAGATCAGGCTCCAATAAAAAGAATATAAATTCTGGATAACCTCTAACTCAGGATCAATCTAAGTCACAACCCAACTAATTCAGTCATATCTAATTACTGATCATTATTCAATGTAAATAACATAAGTCCCAGATCAATTCACAGTCATTACAACCAACTCATATGTCCAATAGTCACATGATCGTCATGTATCAATTCACATCGAGTAATCAGATACAATAATTGTCATTCCAACATATATCAATAATCAGTACTAGTCCTCTCACTCCATCAATCTACGTTGAACCATAAGTCTTCACAGATTCCCTCTTCTATTAAGATCAATCATGATATCCCAACACTCGGTATCATAACATATACATGCTCTATCATTCTACTCTAATTCCCAAGTCCTCAAGAGTTCCTATTTCTATCAAGATCAAACATCAGATCCCAACACTTGGCAACATATCCAATACATGCATATAAGATCTCTTAGATCAAGTCATTCCCAACAATATCCATCTCTTGAAGTCACATACGTCCATCAATAGTCATTACCTACTCGAGGGTAAAGTCTACAATCCATAAGATGACTATACCTAGCAACCAGACAGACATTAGTCGACTAGAGGAGATGAGTAGTCGACTAGAGGGAGGGTTAGTCGACTAACAAGGTGGACTAGTCGACTATAAAGGGTACTAGTCGACTAGGTAGGAAGGCAAGTCGACTGACAGGGTATACAGAGAGCTACACACTTCCAGGAATTCCAATTAGTCGACCATAGTCTAAGGTGTAGTCGACTATACTTGCTATTAGTCGACTACAAAAGGGGTCAAGTCGACTAGCAGAGAAAGTGGACAAACAGAGAGTTAACCATTCTCCTAGGAGGTAAATTAGTCGACTAGGGGGAAAATCATTAGTCGACTAACAGAGGTATTAGTCGACTAATAACAGGTATTAGTCGACTAATATCTCTGTCGGGGCATATTACAGAGGCACACCAACACCTGATCTCTCATACAATAAAACACATATATCTCCTCTCTCACACACATCAAAGTATACCAGTTCTACATCAACTCTATATACACATTAAAATACAACTTTAACCAAATGCATATAATAATGAGAGAGAAATAGAAAGAGGGAGAGGATGACACTCACTAGGGGATGTCGTTCGCTGCCATGCGCATCAAGGGCCTGTCGGAGGGGAATCGCTGCTGGATCTGCTGCTGCAAAACTGATTTGTGCGCTGTGCTTGCTGCTGATTTGGACAGTGCACGCCAAAGAGGAGGGAGTCTGCTGTAGGGTGCTGCCGGTTTGCTGCTGTCCTGCTGGAGGGAGATGGTTGCTCGCTGGATCTGCTGGACTGCGCACAGGAGGAGGCCGGCCTGGCTGTTGTTGGTGCCGTTCTGCTGTTGCGCTGGTGGATGGCCTGGGCTGCTGGTCTGCTGGTTGCAGCCAGATCAAGGAGGGGATGGATCTGGTTGCTCCTGGATCCGGACTGGAGGGTGCACACGGCAGTGGTGCTCGGGGAAGAAGTGCTGGGCTGTTGCCATTGCTGCTGTGGAGAGGTGCACGGCTGCTGGTGTTGGTGGGGGTTTGCGCCATGGAGAGAGGGCCGGGTGAAGGGGGTGTGCGGCAACAGGAGAGGGGGTGCTTGGCCTGGGATTGGTGATTGGAGAGATAAGGTTGTTAATTAGGTGGTTAGGATTTGGTTTAGATAGGAGATCATTTAGGGATTGGGATTTGGTTGTTGAGATTAAGATAGGATTTAGTTGTTAGGATATGATTAGATAATGGGTTGAGTTTGGATATGGGTTAACGGGTAGGATCCAAATGGGTTGGGGGTATAGTCTAATGGGTTTGGTTTTGTGACAACGGTTGCGGGTTAGGCTCCAAATGGTAAATGGGTAAAGGGTAATGGGATATATAATGGGTACGGTCAAGATAATGGGTAAAGGAATAAGGGGCTAATGAAAGAAAACACAACAACAATGATTAATACCAGCATGAATACTAATATCAAAATAATAATAAATAATACCAATACCATTAACAACTAGCAATACTTAATTACAATAATAATAGAAATACTAATAATAATTACTGAGCACTAACAATAGAAATAATAATACACTAATAGAAATAATAGTAAATAATAATGGAAGAATAATTTGCCATTTACTATCTGAAAATAATTTGCATATTCAACCATAATAATCACAGGAAAAAATAGATTAACTTGATTAAATAAAATAATCAGTAAATCAAAATAAATACTTTAGAAAAATAAAAATACAGTAGTTTAGATTAGGGATATTACACTGGGCAACAACCAAATTCGAATAACCTAAGCAACGGAGATGAACGCGCTGGAGAAGTACCTACACGCCAAGAACAGAGAAACAAGAGCAAACCAACATAGAATTTAACGACGTTCGACAATTTGCCTACATCCTCGGGGTAAGGGGGAGAGATTTTATTGATTTAACAATCAATTACAATAGAATACTTGAGGGATGTAAGAGGGGTACAATTCATGAGGACTCTAACTCATATTTATCGTCAGAGAGTCCCATGGATTTAGGAAAACCCAACCCTAAATAGGAAAGGAGTTCGAATCCGTTCAGGAGTGACCGAACGCGTCTATCGGTCGACCGGCCGGTCGACCGAAAATACACTTAGAGGGGGGTGAATAGGTGTACTAGCTAATCTAATGCAAATGATACGGAATTAATAATTATTTAAGTAAACTAAAGCTATTAAGTTAACACACAAGGAATAATACAAGAGCGTAGCCGAATTCCCTATGAAGGGCTGTGGACTATCTCCTCAGGATTCCTCTATATTAAGAGTTGAGATGCCACTATGGCTCTCTTGGTTGACAGCAAGTGAGAGCAAACAATCCCAAGGATATATCAATTAAGCGCAAGTATATCAAGCATATAAAGAGATAGACAATATAAGCAAGTAAGATATAAATACAAGTGAAAGAGAGAGAGAGAGAGAGAGAGAGAGAGCAATCGCAAACACGGGAGAATTGTTTCGTGGTTCAAACACCCTTGCTCTACGTCCCCGCCTTCTACAGTATGAAGGATTTTCACTAGAATCGATCTCGCAAGATCACTCGGTTCCGCAACCCCTACAACGAGTTCACACTAGAACTCTTGGACTTACTAGTCGCTCTCTTGTTCCCACAAGAACACACACACAAGCACACTAGCTTACCGAGGCCGCACCTCTACACTGAGCTCTCACAAGAACTCGTCACAACACGAACTCGCAAGTTCACCTCCTCAAATACAAAGATGAAACCTTGGTGATCTTTGCACTTTGATCACCACAAACACTCTCACAATAAAGATCCCTAGAGGATTGTTATAGTAATGGAAAGCTCAAGTTTGTGTGAGAAAAACTAGATAGAGTAGTGGCGAAAAACTCAAGAAATCTCTTTTGAAAATACTCTTGAAAACTCTCCTTTTGATATGAAAATATTAGCTCTAAAACAAGCGGAGAAATCCTCTGAGAGAGATAGGAAAAATTGGCTTTGAAACCCACTCAAAATCTTATAGAAAACAGCTCAAAACAGCCCCCTTTTATAGACTCCAAAAAAAATAGTCATTGGAGTCAAACTGCTGGTCAAAATGAACTGTCGGTGGACTGGCCAGTCGACCGGCCAACGGTTGACCTTTGGGGCCTGCCGGTCGATCGCCCGTTGATCGTGCCCTGGGCATGACCTACCGGTCAACCGCCCGGTCGACCGGGGCCAGGTTCAGAGAGCAAAGTTCTCTGGACGGTCGACCGCCCGGTCGACCGGCCCTCAAGCCAAAGGGCTGTGCATGTGGTCGACCGCCCTGTCAACCGACTTCTGGATTGGTCGACCGGTCGGTCGACCGCCAGAAGGCCAGATCTGAAATTTTCAGGATTAAAAACTTGGTCTTTTTAACTTTAATAAAATCTCATAAAATCACATAAAAATCCACAAAAATAAGCTCATTGAAATACTTTGAATTACAAATATTTGTGATAAAAAATCAACACATATTACAAACTTTTTGAACCATTTTTGTGATATAGACATTTTGCTTTAAACAAAAATCCATATTTTTCAAAATCAATTTTCAATTTGAAAAACGATTTTTTCAAAACTTCTTCAAATACAAAAATAAGATATTTTAAACGCTTTTGAAGCTTAGTGTGTATGAATATGATCCAATACACATATGAGATGAAATATCTATGTTTTTGACAATAAGCTCTTAAATAAGTTTTGATAAATATAAAACTCAAACTCATGATATAGAAATATCAAATAAGTTTTTCTAAACATTTGAACCCACAATGTGCCTGGATGAAATCTAAAACACATATAAACCATATAAACTTGTTTTGATGAAATCTAATCATGAAACATAAGGATGTATAATTTGAAGCTTAAAACCAAAATCAAAACTGTTCTTATGAAAATATTTTATAAATTTTGTGTGTTTGTATATGAGCTTGAGCAATCTACAACTAATCTATCATTTACGTCTTGTCTAAAAATAAAATCTTAACACTTACAAACATGACTCAAATCTTCACGAAAATCTTCTTTTGAAAATCTTCTTCTCCTTCTTGACTTGGTCCAAACCTTGATCCAATGAGCTAGACTCCCTTTGAGTACTTGATGCGATCTTGATGCGCGAGCTCTTGAATCTACATGTGTTAGCTCCAAAACTCCTTTGTTGAAGTTAGCGATCTTGATCAATAACTGAAACTATATAGACACAAGATCATTAGTGCAAGGTGACCCTTACGTCCACAATGTGTACAAGTGTACACATGAGCATACATAGTGTCATGAGTGTGAGCATGTGTATGTTGTAGTTTGTGTGCATGCATATTTGGAACGTGTTTCTTGCGAAACATGGATTCCAATCGTGTGTGGTTCATGGCATAATGGCTCAAAGTGGAGCCCAAACAATCAACACTCTTCTTTAAAGCATATATGTCATTCTCAATAATAGAATAAGAGGTGGGTCATGCAATAGGAATATTAGATGATGAAGCTATAGTAGCATGACAAACATGGAAATCTAAATTATTTTTCAAAGAAATAATTTCTTTTGAAACTGAATCCAATTTCTTTGAAATTAAAGCAATTTTATTTTTCAAAGATTTATTCTCTTTTATAACAAAATCAAGTTTTGAAAATAAATCTTTATTTTTCTTTACAACATCAACACTATCATTTTTATTTTTCAAAATTTCATTTTCCTTTAACATAAGGTCAAGTTAGGATTTCAATGAGTCCCTTTCATTTGAAATATCATCCCTCTCTTGCAAAATCAAATCAAGTTTTGAACACAAATACTTATTTTTTAATTTAATTTAAAGCTCTTCTTTTTCAAAACTTGGTATTTTTCAAGCAAGTTTTCACAAACAATAGATAGCTCTTCATTTAATACATTGGCATCCATAACGTCATCACCAGAAGAACTAGCACTATCATCTAGTTGAGTTTCTGATTGTACCTCAAGAGAGTCATTCACTTGGACCATGTAGCATGCTTGTTCGAATTCATCCTCACTAAATTCTTTCTCCACATATTTTGTCGTTTGTAGTACGGGAGAAGCCAAAGTGTTCCACACTGAAAAAGCGGAATCACAATGAGAAACAATAGATAAATGTTCTTTGCTTAGAGTGTGTCTAAGTGCCTCTAGGGCTTGTGCATTGGCTTCTATATGCTTGTTATTATCAAGATAGGATTTCTTGGTAGTAGCAAGGGAAACATGTATTCCTAAGGTTTTTAGGTATATACTCATCTTAAGCTTCCATATATTGATGTTAGAAATATTAAACATGGGAGGGGTCATGAAATCCATGAGTGTGTGTAAACAAATAAGTGTGCAAATGCAAATACTAGATTAGCTAACCAAGATTTCACTCCTACGTGGTTAAACCTAATATCAAGAGCGTAGGCTCTGATACCAATTGAAAATACACATAGGGATGAATAGGTGTACAGCTAATCTAATACAAATGATGCGGAACTAAAGCTAAATTGCAACACACTAAGTGTAACCAAAGAGTGTAGCCAAATTTTCGATGAAGAGCTCTGGACCAACTCCTCTAAATTCCTCTAAATAAGAGCTGAAGTGTTATATGAAGATCTCTTGGTCAACACTAGTGAGACACACAAACAATATCAAACATATATGATATGAGCAATATGAATCAATGCAAGAGGAAAAAGAGAGAGAGTTAAGAGATAGTGGATAAATCGCAAATACCAAGATATGTTTCGAGATTCGAGCCACTGCTCTACGTCCCCGCCTTCACACAGAAGGATTTTCACTATACGTCCACACAGGGAACCTCCACTGAGGATTTGGATAATATAAACTTAGAGTATATAAATCCTCTCTCAAGTAACAACAACCTTTACATAAGAGGTAAGGCACTAAGCCACACAAGATCAACCTCTCAATAGAGGGATAGGCACAAAGCCAACACAACACCTCTCACTAGAGGGATAGGCATAAAGTCAAAAGCAAAGAAAAATGTTTACAACTTGGTGATCTCAATAGATCACAAACAACCCTTGGTGATCTTAAAAGACCACAAATAATTTTCCTCACAAAAACAAGATTCCATAGAGAGGATATATATGATAGCTCAAATGTGAAAAAACAAAGAGTTTGGAATGAAAATAACAAAGAAAAACACTTCAGAAAATCACAAGATAGATATTGAAATGAAGATCAAAAACCAATTCCCAAAGACTCTCTTTTTCTTTAATTTTTTCAACACTTTAAAACAAATAAAGATAAATCTTCTTGACATAAAAACCCTTTTAAAAACTTGTTGTTAAACACTTGTAAAGATGAGAAAAATTGCTCTCTAAAAACTTATTAAAAACAGCCCAAGAGATAGGTATTTATAACCCATTTTAAAAACTAGCCGTTGGGTCAAAGTCAGCAAAAAATTTGACCGGCCGGTCGACTGGCCAACGGTCAAATTTATAACCGTTACAGTCTGCGGTAGACCGCCCGGTCGACCGATCCCAGGCTTTGACCTATCGGTCGAGAGAGCAGAGCTCTCTGGCCGGTCGACCGGGGCCAGATCCAGAGAGTAGAGCTCTCTGGACGGTCGACTGCCCAGTCGACCGACCCTCAAGCCATTTGGCCATGCACATTTGAGCACATCGGTCGACCGGTCCGGTCGACCGACTTCTGTCTCAGTAGACCGTCCGGTCGACCGACAGAAGGTCAGGTCAAACAAATTATAGGGATTAAAGCATGGTCTTTTTAACTTCTATAAAATCCCATAAAATCACATAAATTTCACAAAAATAAGTTTTTATAAGAACTTTGAATACCAAACATGCGTGACCAAAAATCACACATATTACGAACTATTTGAACCATTTTTGTGATATTGAAATTTTGGTTTAAACACAAAATCGGTATTTTCCAAAAACCAAACTTTAAAATGAAAAATCGTTTTCCCCAAAACTCATGTGGATACAAAAACATGATATTGAAACAAATTTGAAGCATATTGTATATGAATAGAATCCAATATACATGTAAGATATATATCTATGTTTTTGATATGAAATTCAAAACCGGTTAAACTGAAAAACAAACATATTAAAACTTGTGTGTGTATGTGAAATTGAGCATATCAACACTATCTACCTTTGTACAAGATCTAAACATTCTAAACTAGACAAATTGAAGTCTTCTTGTAGAACTTCTTCTCCAAGTTGACTCGATCCAAAAACGATCTAATGAGCTTGACTCTAACCGAGTGCTAGATGCGATCTTAACGCGCGGCTCTTGAATCAACACGTGTAAGCTCCAAAACTCCTTTGTTGAAGCCAAATACCTACTAAGATCTTGATCAAATATCTGAAATTAATTAAACACAAGATCATTAGTAAATTATAATTACATGAGTTAATCATCATCAAAACTAGAGTGATGGGCCTTTGGCCAACAATCTCCCCCTTTTTGATGATGACAAAACTCATGGAGTTATATATGCATGGATTAAAGTTAAGCTTCATAGAAGCTCCCCCTTAACTCATGCATAACATTAAACATAAAGATATTCAATTAAATGCTCATAAATTAAACACAAACATATATGCATAAATGGAAGTAAACATGCATAAACTCACCAAATTCTTTAATCATGCATATAAAACTCTTCAAATACTTCTCTCCTTTTTGTCAATTCATCAATAAAGGGGCGAAAATAAATCAAACAATAAAGTTATATATGTGATATACATTCATGAAGAGGGGAGATGTAAAATTAACTCCCCCTGCATACATGCATTTATATGAAAAGAGATGACTAAACCCTAACCACATAAAGTATAATATACAATGTATAAGTAGAGATGTTAGGCTCCCCCTACACACGTATACTACATACCAAAGAGTGGTCAATCACTTTAATATAAAATACACTCAAGATGAATCTATATATAGAGAAGATGTTAAGCTTCTCTTACATATAAGCAATATATATCAAAATATTATGATACCAATTGAATATAAACAAAATTTTTAAGATACCAAAAGATACCAATTGAAAATATCTTGTAAATTTTTGATACCAATAGAAAATGAAACAATGTATGTTTGATACCAAGTGAAATATATATTATAAATATTGATACTAATTGAAAGTAAAAACTAAATTTTTGGGTAAACACAACTCATTTTGTAATAAGGATACCAAATTGAGAATAATACCAATTTAAGATTATTGATACCAATATTGAAAATGTTAGCATATACCAAAACAAAACATTTTTTATCATAAGAATGGGAGTAAGATACCAATTGAAAATAAAATCAATTGAAAGATAAAACACGAAATTTTCTCCCCCTTTATGAAGTACTAATAAAAATAATGCACAAGCTTGTATAAAATACCAATTGAAAAATAATTGACATTAAGGACTAAATCAAGCTTAGTATAAACATAATTTGTGCTTTAAGATGTAATAATATTGTAAGCATAATCAAATCATATATATATATATATCTCTCTGTGTGTGTGTGTGTGCGCGTGTGTGAAAATGTAAATACCAATCGAAGTTGATACTATTTGAAATTTGAAGCATACATATATTGAAAAACACATATGAGTATACAAATATAAAAATATCAATTGTGATACCAATTGAAAATATAATGAGGATCATATGTATGACTCATACCTACCACCCTATTCATGCACATGTTTAAAAGATTTTTAAGGGTATACAAGGCATGATCGCCATCCATCCGCCCTTTGAAGGAAGGGGTTTTCAAAAATATGAATTTAAAATAATTTTAACATAATTGAAAACTCTTTCAAAATGACGAAATATATAACTAGTTTTATGATAATCTTGAAAACTAGTACGAAGTCTTTCAAGTAAGGAATAAAATAACAATATATCCATGAAATCATGAAAATCACTCAACAATTGACACTCAAAGTCTATAAAACACATATAAGACTCATGAAAACAAAGTCATGAGAAAACATCAAGTAATGTGAGTGTACAAGAATTATGTGAAAAGCATAATCATGGAATAGGCAATAAAGCTCATATGATCTCATGAATACAAATCATGATTAAATATCAAACATAGAGTGTAAAAAGTCGTGTAATCAACAAAATCATGGAATAAGGCATTTAAGCTCAAAGAAATTCCTTTGTAAACATGAAAAACATAAAAATTTAATTTTTATCAAAACATCTAACTCCAAGGGATATGTATATTCTGTCTAAAATATGTATGTTTTATCTAAAACTAAAGGTATACATATATATCCCAAACACAAATGAGTCCATAATAAAAAATTTGTTTGAAAAGCAAGTGACTCTAGGATGACATGTATGTCTAAAGTTTTGGTAAATTAACATATACGTGAAGCTAAACACATTATCATGAAAAACATGTACAAAATAGGGAATACAAGTTGAAATGCAAGAATCATTAAAATTAGGCTATATTAGTACATCTAATGGGTACAAATGAGCAATTAAGCACAAATATACAAAATTCAAATGCGGCTCATTAGTTGTACAAGTATATACACAAGTTTTAATAAAAACCACATCTAAATATGTAATCAAAACTATGAAGTGCAAACTCATAAACAAAAGCCAATATGATCATTATGTAAATGCACATGTCTAAGAACTAGCATATTCATAGTAGTTAAACAATCGTGAGAATACAAAAGTAATGGTCTATATAAATATAGGTGTATCTCAAATACTACATATGTATAACACAAGTCTAATTATCATGGTATTTAACATAATAATTAAAAAAATCAAAACATGCTAAAAATCAATCATATGAAAGCATGTAAACTAAATGGGAGTTAGAGATAGTTACCAAAATCATTAGAACTAATCTCTAAATCTTCAAACCATGGTGGTCCTCCTACCAAACATCCTTGAAAGTGATGCATCCAAAAGTGTCACCATATAGCTCGGAACGTATTAACCATCAAGGCACCAATACCTCTCACGTCATGTGAGAGCCCACACCTACATCAATACAATAGGATTGAATTTTGATACCCTACTCTATTGGGTCAATGAGGGTTAGCACCTTCCCTAACTCAAACAAATTTATTTACAAAATTTAAATCATTTAATCTATCATAACAAAATTTTACAAGGTAGCCCTTACATCCACAATGTGTACAAGTATACATATGAGCATACATAGTGTCATGAGTGTGAGCATGTGTATGCCATGGTTATTGGCCCAAAAGGTTACACTCTCCATTTGTTTAGAGTTTTGATGATAACAAACAAATAAGAGCTATTTGGTACTAATTAGTTTGTTTAAGATAAGTTTCAGGTTAGTACCATTTTTAGAGGCCATTGCTTAGCTATTGCAAGAACTTCTAGGTTCATGAAGTAAAGAAGGCGTTTTGCACATCAAGGAAGGAACATAGAAGAGAAGGCTCTAGCAAGGCATTGCATGGTTCAAGACTTCAAGACTACTCAAGATAATTTATTAGATTTGTTTTTAGTTTAGAGTTTTGTTAAAGAATAGTGAATAGGTTTGAAGTTCTATCACACACGTTTTTGCGCACATCTTGTTTCCAAATATATTTCCTATAACATGTACAAAAATAGTTTGTATACAATCTTCAGCCTACAAACTCATTTTTATCCATTATATATATCCCTATTCAAAATTATTTTGTTAAAAATAGATTTCTCCTCAAAATTCCGTTTTTGTTTTAGCTTTTGACCTGAGCCGGTCGACCGCCAGGGTCGACCGACCCTATGTCTGGTCAAGCCGGTCGGCCGACCTAGTCGACCGGGGTTCTGGCAGCAATGCGTGTCAGTGTGCACGTTTCACGGTCGACCCGGACGGTCGACCGAGACTTGCCTGACTGACAGACTCTGCTCTCTGTATCCTTGGGTCGACCGGGCGGTCGACCGTCAGCCTGCAACGGCTATTTTTTTGAACTAGCGGTCGACCGGCCGGTCGACCGAGGTAGCCATTTGAACAGTAACGGCTATTTTCTAAGCTGGTTTATTTTTTGTCCTTTTCTCACTTAAGTGTGTTTAAATGACATGTTTTGGTTTTAATACTTTCTGATTAGACTTAAATATGTTTTATCTCCTAACCCTAGCCCTCTCCTATAAATAGGGGTGTTTAGGGAGAGGTTGGTTACTAGAAAAATTATCAAAATTTCCACAAGTTTAAGGCATTCAAAGGACTTGTTTTCTTGGTTTTTGTGCTGAAATTCTCTCTCATTTTCTGAAGTGTTTTCAAGAACTCTCTGATTTCTTTTCCTTTTCTCCTTGCACACAAGAGCTTCATTCCTACTCATTATTCTCTAAGGACCTTTGTAAGGGAAGAGAATTTTGCAAGAGAGAGTTTGTGGTCTTTTGACTACTCAGAAATTGCTTGTACTTGAAATTGTGGAGTTGGGTACTCCGGTGTATTTGTGACATCTTTGTGATAGTGGAAGTGGTTGGAATCCTTCTGGGGAAGGCGGGGAAGTAGAGCTGGGTGCTCGAACCTCGATAACAATTCTCCGTGTTTGCGTTTGGTTTACTTGCTCTTATTTCTTTCTCTATTTTCATTGCTCTTATTACTTGCTCTCTACATTCATTGCTATATTCACTTGCTTTGTGAGATTATTGCATCATAATTTTTAAATTGTGCATTGATTAGCATTATCACCTATTCACCCCCCTCTAGGTGATTTTCAATTGGTATCAGAGCTTGGACTCTAGGTTTTGGCTTAACATCCATAGAGAGATCCTTAAAACTTGCTAATCAACATTTGCATTCATCCATTCATTCACTAGTAAACATGGCCGACAACATCAAAACCCCTCCTAAATTTGATGGACTTAATTTCCCTATTTGGAAGGTTAGGATGACTATCTTTTTGCAATCTTTAGGTAGCTTAGTAGCTAAATCCTTGACCAAACTCTATGTACCCGATAATGATGAGAGCACTTGGACCGACTTCACCTTTAGAGAATATGAGGCTAACTCCAAGGCCCAAAACTCCCTATTAACCGCCTTGAATGAGGATGACCTTACACGGGTAATTCATTGCCAATCCGCCTATGAGATTTGGCAACATTTATTGGTCACACACGAGGGGACTTCACAAGTTAAGAGAGCTAAGATAGATCTCTTAAGGTCCCAATATGAATCCTTTAAAATGATTGATGAAGAATCTATTGATTGTATGATTACTAGATTTACTAAAATCACCAATGCTCTTTCTTCTTTAGGTGATGACATCTCCAATGACCAAAAGGTGCGAAAAGTAATTCGGCCACTTCCTACATCATGGGAGATCAAGGCCACCACCTTGAAAGAATTGAACGACAAGGATGAGATGGACCTCATTAGTCTCATTGGGAACTTAAAAACCCATGAGATGGAAAAGAAAGCAAGAGAAGAGGCCGCTCCACTAAAGAAGAATCCATAGCCTTCAAGTCTTCATCCACTCTTGAAGACGATGAAGAAGATGAAGAAGAAGATGAGGAGCTATCACTACTTGTTCGTAATGTGAAGAGAATGTACCGGAGGAACAAGCTCAACTTCCGAAGGAAATTTGAAGGCAAAGGGGAGAGGAGAATTATATGCTACAATTGTCGAAAGCCCAGACACATCATGGCGGATTGCCCGGAGTTCAAGAAGAAGATGACCTCCTCCTTTAAGAGAAGAAATCGGAAGAAAAGAAAGCGTACAAGGCAACTTGGGATTCGGAAAGCGAGTCCGAGGAAGAGGCGGATATAGCAAATATGTGTTTCATGGCAAACACACCAAAGATAACCCCTCAACTTCTTGATGATGAAGATGATGAATTAAGCAAAGAAGTTCTTGTTCATGCCTTTGTTGAACTTTCAGAAACCTATGATAATAAAAGATTGAATGCTCTAAATTGGAAAAGGAAGTTGCTATTCTCAAAAATCAACTTGCTATTATTTCTAAAGAAAAAGATGAAATTTCTTCAAATCTCATTTCTACCCAAAATGAATTTTGTGCTTACAAAGTTGCTTGTAAAGCAAATTTCCTAAGATTGATGAAAAAAATTTTTTCTTTGAAAACTAGAATTGTTGATTTTGAAAAGACTTTAAAGGATTGTGCTTTTAACACTAAGAAACTTGAAAAAATGTTTTCTAAAAAGCACACCTCTCATGCTAAAGATTCACATGTTAAGATTCCTCATGCTCACACTACACATAACACTTCTCATGCTAAATCTTTTCATGCTCACAATTCTCATGCTCACAAATCACACACTCACATGCTTTTAAATATGGTAGAGTGTATAGATGCACATATTGTGGTAAGAATGGACATTTGGCTAAATTTTGTTATGACCAAATAAATAGAACCAATAATCTTATTTGGGTTAATGAAACTAACTCTTTAGGACCCAAGAAAATGTGGGTACCAAAATCAAGTCCTAAATTCTTTGATGTAGGTACACACCAAGGCTCCAAGACGTAGGGAGCGGTGGTACCTTGATAGTGGTTGTTCAAGACACATGACGTGGGACATCAATAACTTTACAACCCTATCAAGGTACGTGGAAGGTGGCTCCGTCACCTTCGGGGATGACTCCAAAGGCACTATCATCGGTATAGGTAACATTCAAATTGGTGCATCTCCCATTATAGAAAATGTTGTACTTGTTGATGGTTTGAAGCATAATTTGCTTAGCATTAGTCAATTTTGTGACCGTGGACTTAAGGTTGTTTTTTGATGATTCTTCTTGCAAAATCTTTGATGTTAAAACAAATGATTGTATTCTCACCGGTTTTTCGTGATGATAATGTTTATATCATTGACATGCTTAATGTGGAATGTTCTACTAAATGCTTAAATGCTTTTAATGAAAATTCTTGGCTTTGGCATAGAAGATTAGGACTTGCATCTTTTGACCATCTTTCTAGGATTAATTCAAAGGAATTGGTGAAGGGTATTCCTTACTTGAAGTTTGAGAAAGACCGCATTTGTGGTGCATGCCAACTTGGGAAACAAAACAAGTCTTCCTTCAAACCAATCAAGGATATTATGTCAACTAGGCCTTTAGAATTAATTCATATGGATCTTTTTAGACCTACTAAAACTAAGAGCTTAAATGGTAGTAAATTTGCATTTGTTTTAGTTGATGATTTTTCCCGTTTCACTTGGGTTTTCTTCTTGGAACACAAAGATCAAACCTTTTCTCGTTTTAAGATTTTTCGAAAAAGAGTTGAAAAAGAAAAGGGTTTTTCGATTTTGAGAATAAGGAGTGATAGAGGTGGTGAGTTTGTTAACCAACTCTTCATGACTTATTGTGATGAAAAGGGAATTAAGCATGAAATGTCTTGTCCTAGAACTCCATAACAAAATGGAGTTGTAGAAAGGAAAAATAGAACACTTCAAGAGATGGCTAGGACAATGATAAGTGAGTACGACCTCCCTCAATATCTATGGACCGAGGCCGTAAACACCGCATGCTATATTTCAAATCGTATTTATTTGTGTAAAAATTCTTTCAAAACATCTTTTGAAATGTATCATTTTAGAAAACCTAATGTTTCATATTTCAAAGTTTTTGGATGCAAGTGTTTTGTTTTGAACACTAAAGATAACTTGGGTAAATTTGATGCTAAGGCTTATGAAGCAATCTTTGTTAGATATTCTACAACTAGTAAAGCTTATAGAGTATTCAATAGATCTTCACTTACCATTGAAGAATCCATGCATGTTAAATTTGAAGAATCTAATGTGTTTGTTGAGAATGTTGTAGAGATTGAACCATTAGGTGATAACATGGAGAGACTATCCTTGAAGGACTCACCCGCTCAAGATGATAAGCAAGAACAAATTGGTGACGTTCAAGAGGATAAAGAGGAAAGCTCTCAACCGCTTCCTAAAGCTTGGAGATATGCCACAAATCATCCCAAGGAGCTCATCTTAGGTGATGCATCTAAAGGGGTAACAACTCGCTCCAAACTCCATGACCTATGTGGTAATTTTGCTTTCATTTCTCATTTTGAACCCAAAAGCATCCTCGAAGCCGAGGCGGACTCATATTGGTTGCTAGCCATGCAAGAGGAACTCAATCAATTTGAGCGCAACCAAGTTTGGCACCTTGTTCCTAGGCCCCACGATAGACCAATAATTGGTACTAAGTGGATCTTTAGGAATAAGATGGATGAGTCTGAAAATGTGATTAGGAATAAGGCTAGATTAGTGGCCCAAGGTTACACTCAAGTTGAGGGAATTGACTTTGAGGAGACCTTTGCACCCGTAGCACGGCTTGAAGCCATACGGATGACACTAGCTTTTGCATCTTTCAAAAATTTTAAACTTTTTCAAATGGATGTGAAAAGTGCATTTTTGAATGGTTTTATAAATGAAGAAGTTTATGTTGCTCAACCTCCCGGTTTTGTTGATCATGTTCATCCCGATTTTGTTTTTAAACTTGATAAAGCTTTGTATGGATTGAAACAAGCTCCAAGAGCTTGGTATGAAAGGCTTTCTAGTTTTCTCATTTCAAATGATTTTATTAAAGGCAAAGTAGATACAACACTATTCACTAAGCATGTTGATAATGACATTTAATTGTGCAAATTTATATTGATGATATAATTTTTGGTTCTACTAATGAGTTTTTATGCAAGGAATTTGAAAAGGTTATGCAATGTGAATTTGAAATGTCTTCAATGGGTGAGCTTAATTTCTTTCTTGGACTCCAAATCAAGCAATTGCAAGATGGGAACTTCATATGCCAAGCCAAATACGCAAAGGAACTCGTAAAGAAGTTCGGACTTGAAGACTCTAAAGTTTGCAACACTCCCATGGCAACTACAACCAAGCTTGATAAGGGTGACCAAGGTAAAGATGTTGATATTAAATTGTTTAGAAGCATGATAGGTAGTCTTTTATATTTGACGGCAAGTAGGCCGGACATCATGTTTAGTGTGTGTCTTTGTGCTAGATTTCAATCGTGTCCTAAGGAGTCCCATCTTATTGCGGTAAAACGCATTATTCGTTATATTAAGGGCACAATTGGAATGGGTCTATGGTATCCGAAAACCGGAGATTTCTCAATGACGAGTTATTCGGATGCTGCGGGTTGTAGAGTAGATAGAAAGAGTACTAGTGGGACATGTCAATTTCTTAGTAATTGTCTTGTTTCATGGTCCTCTAGGAAACAAAATTCCGTAGCTCTCTCAACCGCCGAGGCGGAGTATGTTGCCGCGGGGGCTTGTTGTGCACAAGTCCTTTGGATGAAACATACTCTCCTTGATTATGATTTGCATTATAACCATATAAAAATATTTTGTGATAATACTAGTACTATTCATATGACTAAGAATGCAAATCAACATAGTAAGACCAAGCACATTGAGATTAGATATCACTTTCTTAGAGATCATTTTGAGAAAGGAGATATAGATATTGATTATGTTTCTACGGATTTGCAACTTGCCGATATTTTCACTAAACCACTTGATTTTGCTAGATTTTCATTCATTTGTGGTGAACTTAATGTTTGTGTTATTGAATAAAAATGTTTTCTTAACCCTTTTTGATGTATGACAAAAAGGGGGAGAATGAGTTTATGTGAGTTCATATGGTATTGGTTCCATATGAGTTTATATATGTTTTTAGTTTTTGATGTATTTTCATGAATTCTTGTAATTTGAGTTTAAGTGTTTTGCAAGTGTTTTAAATTCTCATGGTTTTTGGTTTCATGATGTTTACTTGCAAATTACAAATTACATTGTTTTTCTTTGTTTAATATAGCATAATTTGAGGGGGAGCTTTCTCCTCCCCTATATTTTTGTTTATAGCCTATTTGTTTTATCATCATCAAAAGGGGGAGATTGTTGGCCCAAAAGGTTACACTCTCCATTTGTTTAGAGTTTTGATGATAACAAAACAAATAAGAGCTATTTGGTACTAATTAGTTTGTTTAAGATAAGTTTCAGGTTAGTACCATTTTTGGAGGCCATTGCTTAGCTATTGCAAGAACTTCTAGGTTCATGAAGCAAAGAAGGGTTTTGCACATCAAGGAAGGAACATAGAAGAGAAGGTTCTAGTAAGGCATTGCATGGTTCAAGACTTCAAGACTACTCAAGATAATTTATTAGATTTGTTTTTAGTTTAGAGTTTTGTTAAAGAATAGTGAATAGGTTTGAAGCTCTATCACACACGTTTTTGCGCACATCTTGTTTCCAAACATATTTCCTATAACATGTACAAAAATAGTTTGTATACAATCTTCAGCCTACAAACTCATTTTTATCCATTATATATATCCCTATTCAAAACTATTTTGTTAAAAATAGATTTCTCCTCAAAATTTCGTTTTTGTTTTGGCTTTTGACCTGAGCCGGTCGACCGCCAGGGTCGACCGACCCTATGTCTGGTCAAGCCGGTCGGCCGACCCAGTCGACCGAGGTTCTGGCAGCAATGCGTGTTAGTGTGCACGTTTCACGGTCGACCCGGACGGTCGACCGAGACTTGACTGACTGACAGACTCTGCTCTCTGTATCTTTGGGTCGACCGCGCGGTCGACCGTCAGCCTGTAACGGCTATTTTTTTGAACTAGTGGTCGACCGGCCGGTCGACCGAGGTAGCCGTTTGAACAGTAATGGCTATTTTCTAAGCTGGTTTATTTTTTGTCCTTTTCTCACTTAAGTGTGTTTAAATGACATGTTTTGGTTTTAATACTTTCTGATTAGCCTTAAATATGTTTTATCTCCTAACCCTATCCCTCTCCTATAAATAGGGGTGTTTAGGGAGAGGTTGGTTACTAGAAAAATTATCAAAATTTCCACAAGTTTAAGGCATTCAAAAGGACTTGTTTTCTTGGTTTTTGTGCTGAAATTCTCTCTCATTTTCTGAAGTGTTTTCAAGAATTCTCTGATTTCTTTTCCTTTTCTCCTTGCACACATGAGCTTCATTCCTACTCATTATTCTCTAAGGACCTTTGTAAGGGAAGAGAATTTTGCAAGAGAGAGTTTGTGGTCTTTTGACTACTCAGAGATTGCTTGTACTTGAGATTGTGGAGTTGGGTACTCTGGTGTATTTGTGACATCTTTGTGATAGTGGAAGTGGTTGGAATCCTTCTGGGGAAGGCGAGGTAGTAGGGCTGGGTGCTCGAACCTCGATAACAATTCTCGGTGTTTGCGTTTGGTTTACTTGCTCTTATTTCTTTCTCTATTTTCATTGCTCTTATTACTTGCTCTCTACATTCATTGCTATATTCACTTGCTTTGTGAGATTGTTGCATCATAATTTTTAAATTGTGCATTGATTAGCATTATCACCTATTCACCCCCCCCTCTAGGTGATTTTCAGTGGTTTGTGTACATGCATATTTGGAACGTGTTTCTTCCAAAATGTGGATTCCAATCGTGTGTGTTTCATAGCTCAATGGCTCAAAGTGGAGCCCAAACAATCAACACCCTTCTTTAAAGCATATATGTCATTCTCAATAATAGAAAAAGAGGTGGAGCATACAGTAGGAACATTAGATGATGAAGTTATAATAGCATGGCAAACATGAGAATCTAAATTATTTTTCAAAGAAATATTTTCTTTTGGAACCAAATCCAATTTCTTTGAAATTAAAGCAATTTTATTTTTCAAAGATTCATTATCTTTTATAACGAAATCAAGTTTTGAGGACAAAGCTTTATTTTTCTTCGCAACATCAACACGATCATTTTTTTTTTCAAAATTTCATTTTCCTTTAATACAAGATCAAGTTGGGATTTCAATGAGTCCCTTTCATTTAAAATCTCATCCCTCTCTTGCAAAACCAAATCAATTTTGAACACAAATAGTTATTTTCTTTATTTAATTTAAAGCTCTTATTTTTCAAAAATTGGTATTTTTCAAGCAAGTTTTCACAAACAATAGATAGCTCTTTATGTAATGCATCGGCATTCAAAATGTCATCACCAGAAGAACTAGCACTATCATCTGATTGAGTTTCCAATTGTATCTCAAGGGAGTCATTCCCTTGGACCATGTAGCATGCTTGTTCGGATTCATTCTCACTAGATTTCTTCTCCATATATTTTATCGTTTGTAGTGCAGGAGAGGTCAAAGTGTTCCACACTGCAAAAGCAGAATCACAATGAGAAACAATAGGTAAATATTCTTTGCTTAGAGTTCGTCTAAGTCCCTCTAGGGCTTGTGCATTGGCTTCTATATGCTTGTTATTACTAAGATAGGATTTCTTGGTAGTAGTAAGGTAAACATGTATTCCTAGGGTTTTTAGGTACATACTCATCTTAAGCTTCCATATATTGATGTTAGAAACATCAAACATGGGAGGGGTCATGAAATCTATGAGTGTGTGTAAACAAATAAGTGTGCAAATGTAAATACTAGATTAGCTAACCAAAATCTCACTCCTAGGTGGTTAAACCTAATATCAGGAGCATAAGCTCTGATACCAATTGAAAATACACCTAAGGGTGAATAGGTGTATGGCTAATCTAATGACAAATAATGCGGAACTAAACTAAATTCCAACACACTAAGTGTAACCAAAGAGTGTAACCGAATTCCCGGTGAAGGGTTCTGGACCAACTCTTCTAAATTCCTCTAAATAAGAACTGAGGTGCTATTTGAAGCTCTCTTTGTTCAACACTAGTGAGGCACACAAACAATACCAAGTATATATGATATGAGCAATATGAATCAATGCAAGATGAAAGAGAGAGAGAGAGAGTTAAGAGATAGTGGATCAATCGCAAACACCAAGATATGTTTCGAGGTTCGAGACACTGCTCTACGTCCTCGCCTTCACACAGAAGGATTTCCGCTATACATTCACATAGGACTTCACACACATGGAACCTCCACTGAGAATTTGGGTAACACAAACTTAGAGTACACAACTCCTCTCTCAAACAACAACAACCTCCACACAAGAGGCAAGACACTAAGCCACACAAGATCAACCTCTCAATAGAGGGATAGGCACAAAGCCAACACAATCACCTCTCACTAGAGGGATAGGCACAAAGCCAAAACAAAGAAAAAAGTATACAACATGGTGATCTCAATAGATCACAAACAACCCTTGGTGATCTTAAAAGACCACAAATAATTTTCCTCACAAAAATAAGATTCTATAGAGAGGATAGATATTATAGCTCATGTGTGAGAAAACAAAGAGTTTGGAATGAAAATAATAAAGAAAAACACTTGAGAAAATCACAAGAAAGATATTGAAATGAAGATCAAAAACCAATTCCCAAAGACTCTCTTTTTCTTTGATTTTTCTAACACTTTTAAATAAATAAAGATAAATCTTTTTTGACATAAACTCTTTTAAAAACTTGCTGTTAAACACTTGTAAAGATGAGAAAATTGCTCTCTAAAAACTCATAGAAAACAGCTCAAAAGATGGGTATTTATAACCCATTCTAAAAACTAGCCGTTGGGTCAAAGTCAGCAGAAAATTCTGCTTCCGGTCGATCGGCCAACGGTCAAATGTATAATCGTTGCAGCCTGTCGGTCGACTGCCCGGTCGACCGATCCCAGCCTTTGACCTGTCAGTCGATCGCGCAATCGACCGGGGCCAAAACCAGAGAGCGGAGCTCTCTGGCCGGTCGACCGCCCGCTCGACCGGCCCCCAAGCCATTTGCCCGTGCACGTTTGTGCACATCGGTCGACCGCCCGGTCGACCGGCCCTCAAGCCATTTGGCCGTGCATGTTTGTGCACATCGGTCGACTGGTCCGATCGATCGACTTCTGTCTCGATCGACCGTCCGGTCGACCGGCAGAAGGCCAAGTCAAACAAATTATAGGGATTAAAATATGGTCTTTTTAACTTCTATAAATCCCTTAAAATCACATAAATTTTACAAAAATAAGTTCTTATAAGATCTTTGAATACCAAACATGTGTAACCAAAAATCAACACATTTTACGAGCTATTTGAACCATTTTTTATGATATTGAAATTTTGGCTTAAACACAAAATCGGTATTTTTCAAAAACCAAACTTTGAAATAGAAAATAGTTTTCTCCAAAACTCATGTAGATACAAAAACATGATATTGAAACAAATTTGAAGCATATTGCATATGGATAGAATCCAATATACATGTAAGATATATATCTATATTTTTGATATGAAATCCAAACCGGTTAACTGAAAAACAAACACATTAAAACTTGTATGTGTACGTGAACTTGAGCATATCAACACTATCTACCTTTATATAAGATCTAAACATTCTAAACTAGACAAACCGAAGTCTTCTTGTAGAACTTCTTCTCCAAGTCGACTCGATCCAAACACGATCCAACGAGCTTAACGCCACCGAGTGCTAGATGCGATCTTGACACGCGAGCTCTTGAATCAACACGTGTAAGCTCCAAAACTCCTTTGTTGAAGCCAAACACCTCTAAGATCTTGATCAAATATCTAAACCTAATTAAACACAAGATCATTAGTAAACTATAACTATATGAGTTAATCAGCATCACAACTAGAGTGATGGGCCTCTGGGCTAATACTAAATTGAGTTTGTCGTCGCCACTTGTAACTATCACCAAACTCCAATATCAATTGTAAGCTTTCAATTTCAGCTCAGCTCAGCTATCCAAACAGAATGCACCATACATGCCTTCCCAACACACTGACGAGAAATACCATTCGAGCCAACCACCGAACGTGTCCTCAACTCAGTAACTTAATGGAACTCTATTCCAAATGACCTCAAGAAGAACCCATCATGAGCCAATAATCTCTCCAGTCTATATGTCGTCAAGATGGTCCAACCAAATCTGAGTAGAGCACACCATACACTATCATCGGCTTTAACAAACTGGATGCACACCCCCTTTATGCAAGCTCAACTATCTTCTCACCAGAAGATCATCCGTTCATCGAGATCACAATACTTCACCTCTACGTGAATTTCAACTATTCACCTTTACGTAAAGTCCAACTCTTCACCTCTACGTGAGTCCCAATCAGCTTCTCGAGAACCCAAATACACCTAATAGCTTCATACGGGTTGCACCACCAAATGGTTGCGTCTTTACGGCTGCCTAAACCTTGCCCAAGGGATCAAGTCAACAGTAATTCATTGAAATGAGTTTCATCAAGCTCAAGCACTTGTGACTGATCTTCAACAGCTAACCTTATCAGCTGAGTCATATGAACATCCTTACTACCGTCATGGAAAACAACAGCCTTCAACTTGAGCTTGTCGCTGTCACAAGCCTGAGATTCATGCTTCTTCACCCACTTTCGTAGTTTTATCTTGGATCTAATGGCTGCAAATAATTTAACATTCTCATCAATGTCTTCAACCTGTTCAACATCAAGACTGATTACATGATCTCCACCCAGTATCACAACCGTGAAGTCCTTACTGATACCGAACCAACTGGAGTTGGTGGAGTAGCATCAGCCTCCACCCGCTGTGATACTTCCTTGGTCTTCGTCCTCTCTACCTGCTGAGAGACGGTAGACATCAACACTGAAGTCTCATCAAATGTGACATGCTGACTCAACAAGATCTTCTTGTTTTCGGGGTCCCACAACCTGTAGCCTTTCATATTTCTTTTGACACCTAAAAACACAAACTTCTTTGCTCATAGATTCACCTTGCCATCTTTGGCACTAAAGTAGGTTGGACTTTCAAATTACCGTAACAAATCATGATCTTGAGCAGCTTTCCCTAACCAAACTTCCAGTGGAGTTTTACCTCCTATCACAGTCGATGATAATCCATTTATGAGATGGCTAGCATACACAATCGCCTCAGCCCAAAATGATTCGTCTAATCGTGCATTAGATAACAAACGTTGAACCTTCTCCAGTAAGGAACAGTTGCTCTCCTTAGCCAAGCCATATATTCTATCTGTGAAGTGAGTACCAATACCAGTGTTCTGGCCAAATTGCAAGAATTGGTTCTTTTATCTTTCAGTATTACCAATTTATAGCTCCTTGATCTTCCTACTGATCTGCTTCTCCATCATATCCTTCCACTTCACCGACATATCTAGGGCTTCAAACCTTTATCTCATGGGATATATCCAATAATGTCTAGATAAATTATTAATAAAAGAGATAAAATACCTATGACTTCCAAGCGATACTGTCTTAGCAGGTCCCCAAATACTTACGTGAACACAATCAAGAAGACCTTTAGAGTGGTGAGTAGTGGCAATGAATTTTAATTTCTTCTTGTCCAGAACGTCGTGTTCACCCAATTTCAAATTGCAGGTAGATGCACCTTCCAATGATCCCTTCTTTGTTAGAACTTGCAAAGAATTTTCTCCTCCGCGTCCGAGCCTCATCTGTCAGACCTGTGTGCAAACAACATCTGAAAAAATAGAAGTCTCCACTTGACTGGTAACTATACTACCCTTCAAGTAGTAGAGATTGTTCTGGCGAACGCCTTTCATAACCAACATTGAGCCTTTAGTCATCTTGAGAACACCATCTCGTATAGATACCATAAGACCCAACGCTTCCAAAGTACCAATTGAGATAAGATTTCTTTTGAGTTAAGATACATACCTCACTTCCTTCAATTCCCGTACTATCCCATCAAACATCTTGACACAATGTATATATCCCTTCCATATTACATGAATGATCATCACCCATGACAGTGAAACACCCATCTAGCTTCTCAAAGCTAGAAAACAGTCCCTGTTCGGGTACATATGATAGGTAGCTCCTATATCTAAGATCCACTCAGCATTATCTGAGTAACTAATAGTAGGAGTAGTAACAAAGAAAGAGAATACCAATGTGTCTGAATTTGACCCTTCCACTTGTGAAGTACTGGGATGAGTACTAACCACCTGTGCGAGATTTACCTTGGTCTTTGACTCCTTCTTCTTACCTTTGACCTTTAGACAATCAACCTTCCAGTGCCCTATCTCTTTGCAAAGGCGCACTGGTTCTTCTTCAGATCTCTGAAATCTGATCTGGACTTCGATCTTCCCTGATCACCTCTTCCCTTCTGATTGGAACTCCTGCCTCTTACCGCCAATGTCTTTGCAGTTGTGCTCTCAGAAGAAGATAATCTATCCTTCCTTCTTACTTCATAATTCACAAGAGTAGCAGACATCTCATTGTAGTTAAGTGATTGTCTGCATTAGTCAAGGTAAGAGTAAAGGTCTCATACTCTTTGTCATGAAGAGAATTCAATAGAATTACCCCCTTATCTTCTTCATCAATCTTCACATCCATATTAATTAGGTCTGCAAGAAGCTTTGTGTAGCTATTCATGTGTTCTCAATGGAGCATCCTCTTTTCATCTAGAAACGATAAAACCTTCTCTTCAACTGCAACCGCGATTCAATGCTTTCACAGCTGCCTTGCAGATGTTTCATGCAATACATGATACTTGATGTCTTGTGTCAAATAAGACCTTATCAAGCCACAAGTCATTCGATTCATCTTGTCCCAATCCTTTTCTATAGTAGTCTTGCGCTTTTTCTCTAATCGTAGAGTGTCTTCGAGGTTTTGATGCTGTCAATGCATCCATCACCTCACATCTTCACATACCGAATTGTTCTTCTTGCCGTCGAACTTTACCATATCAATCCTCAATAGATGTGGATTCACGAATTTCACCATAGATATACTATCTCAGCTATCTTCTTTATTGATTCCTCAAACAGTGCAGAAAACAAACGGAGTTAGATCAAACAACTAGATAAAAATAAGATCTTTACCTAAAAACGAAACCCTTGAAGAGTTTCCGAAGCGATCTACTCCTGCAAATTTGATTCCTCGAGCAATCCAAACACTGTTTTGAGATTAATACACGATCTCACAAAAAGTCCCAACGCTGTTTCGAGATCGTCACACGTTCTCCGCCAAACAGTAACTGATGCTCTTGGGATTGACACACGATCCCACAATGAACCTGGGATGCTCTGAAACCATTTGTTGCGACTGACGATAGAACTTCTTGCGCCTAGCACCTTCTATCTGGGCAATACCAAATTTGAGGAACCCAAGCAACGGAGATGAACATTCCGGAGAAATACCCACAACCCAAGAACAGAAAAACAAGAGAGAAAGCAAATCAACAAAGTATTAACGAGGTTTGGCAATTTGTCTACGTTCTTGGGGCAAGGGGAGAGAGATTTTATTAATTCAATAATCAATTACAAGAGAATACTTGAGGGATGCAAGAGGGGTATAATTCATGAGGGCTCTAATCCAAATTTATAGCCAGAGAGTCCCAGAGATTTAGAAACCTCGATTGAATTTGACCCCAAACAGGAAAGAAGTTTGAATCCGTTCAGGAGTGACAGAACGCGTCTATCGGTGCCGACCCCTATCCTCGATTGACCAATCCGGTCGACCGAGACCAACCGAGAGCCCTATTGTGCCAGTCGGTCGACCATGCCGGTCGACCGTTCCTTTGCCAAGGTCGACCGGGCGGTTGACCGGGCAGTGCTTGTGCACGTCGTGCACACCGGTCGACCGGGATCTGTCCTGGCTTGCAACAAGCTTCGTTCTCGCTCCTTTTGGATTCCGGTCTCTGCGCTATTTTCCTGATGAGTTTAAAAAATTCTTCCGATATTTTTTTATCTCCTCTATCTCCTTTCTACCTACATGACACAAGTCTAACGATTAGCAACAATGCTAAATGCTTTGTTCAAGTTATTATTTTCCGAACTTTTCCACACGCAGTTGAGTCCTAACAAACTCTCGATAACGAAGTAAGAACTCACCACAGCACGAACCGCAAGTTCGTCTCCTCAAATAAAAAGATGAACACTTGATGATCTCTACACTTTGATCACCAAAAATACTCTCACAATAAAGCTCCTATAGTGAGTTTAGCAATGGAAAGCTCAAGTTTGTGTGAGAAAAATAAGATAGAGTTGTGGTGAAAAACTCAAGAAATCTCTTTTGAAAACACTCTTGAAAAACTCTCCTTTTGATATGGAAGTTTTAGCCAAAAAATAAGTGAAGAAAAAAAATCTAAGAGAGATGGGAACTGGCTTTGAAATCCTATTCAAATCTTGTGTAAAACAGCCCAAAACAGCCCCCTTTAAGTAGACTTCAAAATATAGCCGTTGAGGTCAAACAGCAGCCAGGATGACCTGTCGGTCGACCAATCGGTCGACCGGCCAACGGTCATATTTTTGACCGTTGGGGCCTGCCGGTCGACCGCCCGGTCGACCGTGCCCTGGGCATGACCTGCCGGTCGACCGCCCGGTCGAATAGGGCCAGATCCAGAGAGTTAACTCTCTGGATCGGTCGACCGTCCGGTCGACCGGCCCTCAAGCTAAAGAGTTGTGCACGTTTCTGTGCACATAGGTCGACCACCCGGTCGACCGCCAGAAGGCCAAATTTGAAATTTTGGAGATTAAAACTTGGTCTTTTAAACTCTTATAAAATCCTATAAAATCACATAAAATCTATAAAAATAAGTTTATTGAAATACTTTGAAGTACAGATATGTGTGATAAAAAATCAACACATATTACAAACTTTTTGAACCATTTTTGTAATATAGAAATTTTACCTTAATAAAAAATCTGTATTTTTCAAAATCAATCTTCAATTAAAAAACGATTTTTTCAAAACTTCTTCAAATACAAAAATAAGATATTTTAAACACTTTTAAAGCTTAGTGTGTATGGATTGATCCAATACACATATAAGATGAAATATCTATGTTTTTGACAATAAGCTCTAAAATAAGTTTTGATAAATACAAAAATCAAACATTTGATATAGAATCACCAAATAAGTTTTTCTAAACATTTGAACCAACAATGTGTATGGATAAAATCTAAAACACATATAAACCATATAAACTTGTTTTAATGAAATACAATTATGAAACATAGGAATGTATACTTTGAAGCTCATATCAAAACGGTATTTTCTAAAGCTAAAACTATTTTGGGCTTGTTTGGTTAAGGGTGAAAGTGAGAAAGTAAGAAAGTGGTAGTATTCCCTTTGAAACTTAGGAATTTGTTAGTAAGTTTTCCGGTGTTTGGATGTTGTTAGGAAGTGTGATTTAGAAAATGTTATATCTTTTTCGGTGTTTGGATGGTAATGTTGAAGTAAAAGTGGAAAAGTTGACCGCAAAATAATATTAAAATAAAAATTAATTAAGAAAAGACTGTAATTAGAATGCAAATGAGATTTACATGATCAAAAAATTAATTTTTATGCTACAACTTATTACAAATGAGGTTTACATGACCACAAGATTAAATATAGCATTCTGGAAGTAAGAAAATGGTTATGTAAAAGAGAAAAGAGAAAAGAAAAAGGATTTTCATTTTTTTCCTTTTCCAGTGTTTGGATAGATAGGGAAGTGAGCAATTATACTTCCCCATTTCCTTACTTCCGCCCACTTCCTTGCAACCAAACACGCCCAAACACATTTTTTTTGTGTTGTGTGTGTGTATGAGCTTGAGAATCCACGCCCTGTCCTTCCAGGCCCCTTGTGTGTATATATGAAAACACGCCCTATCCTTCTAGGCCTCCTGCGCGTCTCTCGAGTTTTTCTTCTGTAAACTCGCGGCTTTTGTACTGTTCATACTTGTATATCTCCTAGTATTCTCGCAATTGCGCCTATTGGTGATATAATATTCTTGTAATATTGTGTCACATCCTGTGATAACATTGTAATTGTACTCAGGTGTTTGAATGTATAATGCACCACGTATTTTCGAGCTCTGATTCTTACATGTGCTGATGCTTAGCGTAAGAGTATTTTTGACCTACATATATACATCGCAGTAACGTCTCCATACCCACGGGATCGGGGCATTACAATCTTGGTTTTTAATAATAATTATTTAAAATTTTTATTTTAAAAGCTTGCGACCATGGTCGCAATTAAGAGAAAAAAGTCACATTTTTTGTTTTAAAGAAGTAAGAATCAAAATTAAATCTATTTATGTGATTTGAAATAATATTTTTTAATTTTTTTACCCTGAAACTCTAATCCAAGTCATAGTTTAAGATGAAAAGAAAATAGGAGTTAACGATCTTATTAGAGATTAAATATTTTTAAAATTTTTTAATTTTTTAACATTGCGACCTAGGTCACCAAGGTCACATTATTTTTTCATTCCACTTGGTCGACTTGGGTTGCATTTTTTTTATGTTAGCTTAATATATTACTGCGACCTTGGTCGTAGTCGGTGAATAAAATGTTTTTTAAAAAATTTTATTAACGTCCATAATTAATTGGGTTAATTAGAAAAATGTGATCTCTATTACAGTGTTATTTAACAGTGCGACCTTGGTCGCAGTGGATTATAATTTATTATCTACTGTTGTGATCAAGTCGCAATCCTTTTCTTTTTCAAATTTATTTAGAAATATGTGATCATGAATTTTTTTTATTTGGTACATATGTTGTTAATGTTTCTACATCTATAAGTAAGAAAGAACTGAAGGTTCGTCCTATGAGATCGAGTCTAAAGCCTATGTGTAAATTCATCAGAAAATTTAAAAGCACATTAAGGCAGATTTTGTCAGTGCGATGAAGGAGACCCCGTTTGGTGCAATTTTCATGGCTTTCAACAACGAGAAGTTTGGTACTGATAAAGGCCTGAAATCAAACATAAATGTACTGAAAATTGTGTCAAAACAATCACATCACGAAAACTTAAATAAGAAGAAATTGCTCTTCCATCAGCCCAAAAAAATGCTTCTTAGTGTGCCTGCATGATCAACCTCACTGGCAAAAAAATAATCTAGATTGGACTCAGCTTTTTCTTGAAAATATTTGATGACAGAAATAAACTCCTGCCCAATGTTATTTCTCCGATGTCGAATAAAATCAATAACTTGTTGGGGCATACTTCTTCACAACCTTCTCCGTGGTTCATTGCATTAACAACACGAGAAATATTAGAAGGACGAATTCCTATATCAACCAAATTGGTCATAATGCTTCAGCTAATTTTTTATCGATGTGTCTGGTGAGAGTAAAAATGGTGGACCTTATCCGGATTTGATAATCATGTGAGTGCAAATCGGCAAACTTGATGACAACCCAAAATCTTCTGTCTGGTAATAAACGCAGACATACATGCGTCTCAGTAAGACACTGAACTCTAGTATCAATACGACGGTTGACCATACGCCCTTCTTGTCTTTTGTCAGCCAATTTCTTCATACCCTCCTTATTGCAACAATATTTTCTATAAATAACTTCATGAGGAGGTCTACGTGACTTATCTATTCCTTTTCTTCTCATGTCAAAACCTCTGTTCCATGAATAGGCATTGTAGAAGTTGTATGCTTCACCATCTGTGCTGTCCTAAATAAATAACTACACTTCAAGATATTTCTCTATGTAAATTCATTTCCTATCAAAATAAATATTGAATAAATAAAAATAAATAATTAAAAATAACACGTCAGAAATATAATAATTAAAAACTGCGACTAAGTTCGCAGTTACAAAGATAACTGTGACAATATTGACTAAAGTTCTTAACCATATTCGCATCTTTCAAGATGTCTATAAATATTACAATAAAGTGTTATTTTGTATGCGACCTTTGTCGCACTCCCTTAATATATTAAAAGACCGTGCAAAAGATCGCACAAGTGATGTAATTACAAACTGCGACTAAGGTCGCAGTTATAAGTAAACTGTGACATAATTTACTAAAAATAGCGACCGTAATCGCTTACTTTAAGATGTCTGTAAATATCACAAAAAAATTGTTTTATTAAATACTGCGGCATTTGTCCCAGTCCTTAAAATTTAATGACCATAAGATAAATGGACTTAAATAAAGGACTGCGACAAAGGTTTGAGATCTAACTTAATTAAAGATTACGACTAAGATCACAGGTATAAAAACTATAAAATTGTTAGTTAGAAAACTGCGACTTTGATCGCAATTGTTCTATAAAACGTAATTTACGACTGAGTTTCATCTAGGTTACTCAAATTTTTTTTTCATATGAGAAATTGTGAAAAATATTAAAATAATAAAGAATAAAAACAAACCTTTTGATAACATAACCCTTCCGGATTTTCTATATTCTCTGAGGAAATTGAACTCGATGATATATGATTCATATTAAGATCGGGAAAAAAAGATCAAGGCGGTCGGGCGATCTGAACTGGCAGGAGATGTGTTCTGATTGACGGTCGACATTAAAATAGACATGGAGACTAAATCTAATGGAGATCCCGATGGGGAGCTGATGGAGGTTTAGGCCTGCAAAGTAAAAAAAAAAAGGTGTCTGATCCTAATCCCGTTATTTTTAAAAAGATTTTTCTGTGAAAACTCAAATCTAAATCTGACAGCGCGTAGAACTAGAAAATGGGAGAAAAATAATAAAAAGCTATACAGATCCACAATCTGTTACAGCAGGGACATTTAGTAATTTTAGGTGTTCCAATAAGTGGGTTGTCCTTATTAGTGTGGCTAATAATGTGTCACATCACCGCAGCTCTCAGCTGTCAGTTGATATACATAATTCGGATATACACACATATTTCTCATCTTTTTGGGAGTGTTTCCCGTGCACTCTTATCACTAATCATATTCCGTTCTTGTGTCCTTTGTTCATGTGATTTCTAGAAAACTTTATCTTTTTCAAAATATTTGTTTTTGGGTCCAGAAAACCCCGACTGATCTTTGGCTCAAAATTTAAATATTTGATCTATAAACTATATTTTGATCGACTTAAGATTAAAAAATTGAATACATTGAAAATATTCATTTTTTGGCAGGGAGTTTGGGCAGCCCTAAGCACCCATCTAGTTTATTTATAGAATATTCTTTGGTTCGTTGCGTTTATTTCTCCAAGTCACTCCTACGAAATTCGTGGTCGATAGGCTGGCGATTCACACTTCATCCACAAACCATTGAAGAACGTTGGGCTTCTCAAATCTTAAGCGCCATACTGTGTCAGAGAGAAGATGAAAATTAGAGTTTTCAAATTCAATTAGATAGAGTAGAAAAATTTAAACTTTGGAGATAGCACACGGGAAAAGAATATACAGCTGTAGACAGATGCGTAGTGGCGATCGATAGTAGATACACAGGTACGCCAACAGATAGTTGTGTTTGCTAGTCATAGAGCTGTTGATAGGCGTTTGCAGCGGTCGGTAGCAGATGGCTTAGTCTATCGACAAGGGGAGCAACAGAGAGTTTGAATTGGCTCAGTTTGTCGAAAGACCCTTGGAACTGTCGACAACTAGGGTATTCTGAGTGTATCCGAATTGGTTTTTGAATTCGTTTCTGATCCGATTTCAGAAGTTTTGATTTTTTTTTTTTCTTTTTGGGTTATCTGCCTATATATTGAGGGGGTGTTGTATCCTACTTTGTACATTGAGAGTAATCTTGATAAGTGATTTGTAGTGAAAGTTTTAAGGGTAGTTTGTTTAAGAGATTTCTCTGACAAATTGCGTAATTTTTCTTTTTGAATCAATCTTGATCAGTTGAATCTTCAGATTAATTTGTATCCCTTTTAACTCTATTGGTAACGCAGGCAAGTTGTCGAACCTCGTTAAATTGATTGCTCTCGTTCCTCTCTTTGTATTTGTATTTGTGCTATATTGGTTTGTGATTGACTCGGCATTGAAACGCTAATCTCTTAATTGGCGTGTTAGATTCCTCCGAAAGATGCAACACATACAACTACACAAGTCTAACGATCAACAACAATGCTAAAATGTTTTAGGTAACGAAAAGCAAGTTCAAGTTATTATTTTCCGAACTTTTCCACACGCAGTTGAGTAACTTGTGATTGCATCTGTGCTGTCTGGAATGACCTTTATTCTCTGTGAACGACCCAGTCCCACTTACATAATTGATAACTTGACACACCATGACAATAAATACTTGATCTCTAAATTATTTTTCGAACTTGGGATTAAAAAATTGCACCAAAATATTCAATTTAAAAGTTAAATAGGTATTTAAAAGTTCTCTACGGGAGGCGATGATGGCGACATTTGTTCCAAAGGAGTGAACAAATGCTAAATCACTATTTAAATTTTCACCAAA